>NJRP01000101.1:476879-501981 GCA_003063835.1 Aphaenogaster floridana | reverse complement strand
ACACACACACACACACACACACACACACACACACACACACACACACTTACTTAGGTGGAACTTCCTCCTTGCTCCCCATGTGCGGTTTGCCAAAGCGCGTTCATGTTACGTGTGTGTTCAGGTACATCATCCCCATAGTATACTACTCTAACCACCGACAGAGCTGAATCACTTTTAGAGGCATAACTACTGGAAATGTGGTAATAGCAGCAAAAGATCCTCATCAGATTATTCCAATAACATTGCATTGTTTCCAGGATTGCTAATAATTTTAGAGAAATGTTGTTTTGGTGGAATAATATAGTTCGTATCCCTTCCCTTGAGCATATTATATTGAATACGTTGACCACAATGTGGTATCACGCTATGTTGATTTATCTTTGATACTCAGCTTGTTGATTACATAGTTCTGATACTGGTATTATAATCTCAATAGTAAAGTAATATGAAATATAATCGTAATTTTCTTGAGGTAAATAAATATATTTAATAGAAAATTATTTTCTTATGTTATAATAAGAACAAGTACAGAATCGTTTTAATAATATCTATATCTATAAGTATTTAATGTCTGTCTGTCTGACCGCAAACTACTCATTCATTAATGGACCGATTTTCTTGAAACCGGTGCATAAATTTTTTTAATTTTTCGGGGATGGTGACGATGGGTTTAATTTTTTTAAAGTTTGTTTTTAAGATGAAGCTTTCTATTTGTGAAAAAAAATTTTTTTCAGTTTCTTATATAATTTCTACTTTTTCAGGGATGCCAACGATAGGTTTAAATTTTTTTTTATTAAAGAGGAAGCTTTTTTTCTATTTAAGAGGAACATTTTTCTTTGCCTATGTGTTCAGAATGTTCTAAAATGTCGAAAAATTACAATTTTTAAAAATGTCCGTATGTGTGTATGTATGACATCCGATAAGAATGATTTAAGAGAAGAACGGAAACGTTCGATTTAATACGATTTAATATAATTAAATATAATTTAATATAATTATAAGTTCTTTACAGTTTTTTCGGGGAAAAGGGGGGATCTTATAGATGCTTGTTAGTATCAAATTATTAAATTGCTTGTCAATTTAATATGTGAATTAATTATTCCGGCTTCATGTAAGGATTGTGTTTCCGACGAATATGCGGCGCGCAGTTCGCATGAGAAGGAAAATTCACAAAAATAATTATTAATAGGCACCAAAATCCGCGGCGACCGATATTGGCGTTTCTTATATTTATATTTCTTTAATTTTATTGGTCCTAATTTTATTATTGTTTAATATAATTAAATTTTGATTTATAATGCAAATTGACACACATACAGGCACAGAACTATATGTATGATGTACTTTCGCGAGTAGCGCGCGTTTAAAAGCTACACGGAAAGAATGATTTTGCTGAAGTATCTAAAAATTTGGCAAGGTACAGATCTGAAAATAATTTTGTTAGACCATCAAAAATATGTAACTAGGACGCTCAAATATGATGATAATGCTGCAAAAAATTTTGATATTCGAGTAACTATTTTGGGCGTCCTACATAATTATTTTGATGGTCCAACAAAATTATTTTCAGATCTGTATCTGGCCAAAGTTTTAGATATCTCAGCAAAACCATTCTTTCCGTGTAGTTTAATAATATTTTAGAATCACAAATATAATTTTTATGCTCGCGTTTATTCTTATAGTTGTAAAATATCTGTATTTTCAAAAATATAATTGATGCTATTGATGAAGTATCATTGAAACTATTGGACACCATTATATCTCGAAACTAAACAGATTACCGCCGCGTGTTTGAGTATATCATAACGATCCAGACACTTCCGTGTCCACGAAACAGCTCCAGTTGTATCAACTCTAAGCTACAGCTGTATTGAATGCGCCCTTTGTCGCGAGAGGTTCCATTGATTTGTGCTCCACGCACGGTAAACTCTATGGAGGTATAGCTTTCTACATAATTATCCGTCTACAATCACACACCTCGATACGTCAGTTCGTCTCTGGATTCACGTCGGGTCGTGTGCGTTCACACGAGCGAACGGTTGGTTGCGCCTCGATCAAACGGTGACATGCTCGCGTACACGCACACCTCGTGCGTAGGCACGCGCGTGCATTATCCGCGATATCGCGTTCGGGAATTCCTAGCGAGGCCGAACGCTATTGCCGTTTGTATTGTCTGCTGTGCATCCGCATTGTGGTTCTCCTGTGGGATTAATCGTGAAAACAGGAGAGCGGAGTAAGAGAGCAGAAGAGGAAGCGTGCTGCGGACTGCACGTCGCGATTTATATCGCGTTGCGATAAGCCTGTACGACAACGCGAACGAGTTGACGATTTTTGACTCCGACTACGGAATCCGCAACGAAGAGAAGAGTCATGGATTTTAGTGTAAATAAAATTGGTTATATTGGTTATATAGACACGATTATATCTGATTATACACAATGTCTTGACAGTAGGCTGGGGACTTACTGGGGTCTATAGACTAAACTACAAATTAAAATCTGCTTTTACTATTTCTATAAATTTTTTTACTTTCACTTTTATCTGAACGCATTTGTAGAGTTCTGAAAGAAACTTTTTTGATTAAATAAAATAAGAAGATAAGCATGGTATTGATGATGCAGACAATTTTGACTAAACTTAAACTCTAGATGTGTACTTACTCTCGGCTAGCCAGTACATCTTCTAATTTTTTCAAAATGTTTCGGAACAGTTTTACAATTATATAAAATAGATTTAGGTGTTGCAAGAGGAGTAATAGTTTTAAAAGATTAAGAAGATGTTATCGGAGATTTCCGTGTAACTTCTCGAGCCTCGGTTCAGTAACTCCATTGTTGGCGGCGTCGTAATATTTCCTGGATGCCGATCGACTCCGTTGTTCTGCACCAACGATACTCCGTAATGGCAGCGTTTTACGGGAGAGCGTATGCATCCGCGAGCGACCATCGGTATCTGGATAACTATATTATACGGCGTATAGTGGCGCAGAGAAAAGCGCATCGGCATAACGGTGCGATCAGCGGTACCTGCTCTTCGAAAAAGTTATTCTACGGGAGAGATCCTTCGAGCAGACGAGCTGAGTGAGTGAGCTCTCAAAGTTGGTCAAAGGTCTTCCCAGATCGATATTAAGGATCGCGACGTATAGACCGAGGCACACGTCGTTAATAAATTCCCTTATCTTAACGCGTAATCTAATTACGTGAATAGGAACATATACCCGGTTAGATTTTGTTACGTGTAAGAGTATCTTGCTTATCTCACTGGCTCGCCGGTCTACTTGACGAAATAAACGTAAATTAATTACTGCGGCGAAACTAGTTAGCAACGCTAAAGCCGATATCGACACACACACACACACACACACAATAATTTCCACAACGAATAAGTTCTAAATGACATGGATATAGATACGAAGTAATGTTTTTTACATTAAAAGAATCATTATCAACCCTTTTTATTGGAAATGTTTCAGAAATTCTTATTGCTTTAAAAATATTCATACAAAAAACGTGTAATTCTTTCTTCAGAAATTTTTATAAATATATTACATAATTATGCAAAGAATATTTTATCATACGAAAGTCTGCGCTTACTGAGTCGTACAGGTCTGATATTCTGTTGGAATTTTCTGCACAAACGAACTATTTTATATATTTGTAATTTTAAATATAAACTTGTAAATTTTGACACGACGCCCGCCCGGAGTGTAGGGAGGTCCAGGTTCAAATCCTGGCTGAGGTAATATTTTTCGCAATAAATTTTTTTACAATTTTTCGGTTTGGAGGAGGTAGGGGGAATATTATAGATGCTAGTTAGCATCAGTATCATTAAATTAATTATCAATTTAATGTGTGATGTTCAAAGAGCTGCGTTTCAAGACCGATAGTAACGGCGCGCAGTTTAAAAATCACACATTAATATTATTGGAGCACTAAGATCTGCTATGACCGTCTTGGCCTATCTCGAATTTAAATTGAAAATTTTGTTTTAAATATTTGTGAAATTGAATTACAAATTTCAAGAATCTTTTCATATATATATTGTGATCTAATAATATTTTATGTAATACAGATATCATTATGTATTAATACATCATTGTATTATAAAGTATTTTTAAAAATTTTTTTTTAAATCTTAAGATTTAAAAGTGCTCTTAATATTGATTATTAATCTATGTTATTATCAATTATTACGCCTTTTTAATATATACACATATTAATAAATACAGATAATAAAATCTTAATTACATCCAGTTATTAATGTAGTCAATGGTAAGAGGTTGAAACAAGATCGATAAATTTCAATTAACTTTTCAATAAGAAAGAACTATAAATCCGTGAAAATTTGCACGCGTTGCCTGGGTCAACATTCGATAAAATCTATGTTTCAGAAGATCTACTTAAAAAGAGACCTACACTGTTAAATATTAAAGAATCAAATTTAAATCAATTCCTTTAGTTAAATAACATTTTGTCATTTTTAACTTCCACATGTATCGAAATTTATTATTTTTAATGCAAAACATGTAGTTAAAAAAACAACCATATCTAATTAATCTTTTTGTTTAGTTGAATTGCTTAGTTTCAAAGTAAGAGAGAGAAGCATTCAATATCCAATAAAATATAAATAACGATGTTGTAAAAGAACGTATAATAAATTAAAATTAAATGAAATTTAATATATTTCTTAAGTTAAATCGTTTAACTCCATTGTTTTAGTTAAATTAATAACATTTTGAGTAGGAACAGTGGCGATCTATAGGAATGATAAAAAATGACTTAAATTGGGTATAATTTGACATTGTGAATTTAACGGTGTAGTTGATTAAATTGGTTCTTGCCACACTTGCAGGAAGTTTTCAAAAATTTTTCAGAAAGTGAGAGGGAGGAGTTAAGTATCTTGCGATGGTCAAGAGAGTAACGTCGGTACAAATCGAGCAAATAGAAGATCGTCTTGTTTTCAAATGTTGGCAGGCAGTTTGAACTTTGGCTAAAGTTGAACGAGTGGCGGATCCGCAGAAACGAAGTCTCAGTCCACTTCGAAGGATCTTCGCAGCCGTGTCTTCCTCTCTTCCTTTTCACTCCCCTTTTCCTCCCTCGTCGACGATCCTCTCGTATCGTGACTCCCCGCGGCGTGTTCCCACGCCGAACTAGCGTCTTCTGGGTCTTCACCAGCACTGTGGTTGATTACGATACCTACGCCCTCGAAGAGCTATCGTGCGCTCTCACCCGGGCTCTCTAGGCTAGGTCAGTACCGTAAACGTCTCACTTGCACGCTGACACGCATTCGCAGGGCCACGTGTTCTCTACCAACATGCTGCAATGGGGACCGAACAGTAACCTATGACACAAACCGATTGTTTATCGATATCGAAACAAAGTCCATAACCGCAATTCAATCGTGATAATATAAGCATGAAGGAAGATCTATTTCTCTCAGCTGCACTTTCTTACAATTAGAATAAAGCTTAGTATATACTGATGTTTTGAACAGAGAAAACAGTATGCGACGAAGATAACAAATGTAGAATAACTAAAAAGAATAAACCTATATATATACATATATATATAAACGTTTGTGACTTTTGCAAAAATTGTGATACAACTTTTAAGGGTAAACATAAACAAGGGTAAACAAGAAATGATTTAGCAAGTACGGTAACTTATGAATATTCCTAGAATATATTTAGGAATATCGAGCAAGCAAATTTATCTCATTGTTTCATGGTGTTGCATGATAAATAGAAATAAAATGATTATCAGAGCAACTTATTAAAAAAATTATTTAGAAGTTGCAATATTCTCTGGATTACGTACTGGCTTAATGTTAAGCGGATCAACTGATATATTACGTGTTAATTTTTCTACACGAGATATAACATTATTGTGCATATATAGAACGTGAACTACAAAAACTGGCAAAAATATCGATACCTATATTATTGTGAATGAAATAAAAAGGCTTTAACAAGAAAGGATTAACGAAGTACCATTACTTTAATTTCGTCAAATATTTCATCAAATATTGATGTCAAATATTTTTATTTAAATAACTAGGCTGTTTATATTATATTTTTAAGAAAGAATGAATATTTATATTTCTAAAAACCTGACCATTACAAATAATGCTGCAATTGCTAAGAAATCTACATATCTAATATATTGTATATACAACTTGATGTAAGATATTGTGCAGAAAACATATTATATATACCAACATTAAACTCACTAGTTTATGTAAATCCAGATACATGGGTGATATGTCAATGAGAACTCTGCATGTAATAAACCTCAACTAGTCGCCTTTGATGTAGCAAATGATGTTTGTCGATGTCAAAGCAGAGTAAACTTATTGACTTCCTCTGCTTCATATCGCTACAATCTATGCTATGTCCATACTCATCTTGATTAATTACAACCTCAGTTTCGCGAAACCTTCCTTTGTACACACCTTGCGAATATTGTAATACAAATATCATACTCTCTAAGGTCTCTGAAAAATTATTATATTAATGCACGATAAAATTCTTAATTAATTTATACGGATTTTAGAAATATTTTTATTTTAACAAGGCTTATAATTTTTCAATATATATTTCGATTACACATGTTTATCAATACACTTAATTTTTTATATGCGTTCTCTCCCTGTATCACTAAAAAAGTAAAAAGTAAAAAAGTATCATGTGACTAGGGGAGACTACAATCTGTGTGTATATGGATATTTTATGTTCTTATCAGCCACTTGATCCTTTGTTGTTTCGATGTTTCGTGTTGCTGCAATCGTACGTGCCGATTGCACGTGCGTGCGTGCTCATTCGACCACCCGCGATCGTCGCTAAACACGATAATACCCACGTGTGCAAAGCGTCGTTTCCTCCTCGATTTGATAGCGATCTAGGCTTTCATTGCAAAGGAGCGGTTACTGAAACCTTTCCAGAACGGTCTGGTGTTACTTGAACCTCTTCCTGGAGCAAGATAGGAATTCATGAATTTACAGTAGATTTTATGAGAATGAAATATACGTCGGAACCGTGTAGATCTATTAATCGGTATCATTCTTAAGCATACATGTTGAAACTAACTTTTCCGGTTTTCTGAAACTTTTTTCATGAAATAAAGATTACTTCAGACATTTGCTGTTTTCTTAGATCTTATCTCTAGAAGTGGTATATTTAACTTTTTGTAAATATATTAGAGATTTTGTAAATATATTAGAGATAAACTAAATGTGTTTCCCTTTATTAATATTAGTAATGTTATTAAAAATTCAGAAACGTTGACTGGCAACTAATATAATTAAAATATCATGTTTTATATTTTGGAATATTAAAATGACTATTATTCGTCGAATGTTTTTCCGTTTTAAATCCTGAAGATATGAAAATATAAATTTTGTATTACGCATTTCCTGAAAGAAAACGCTCTTTGTTTTGCAATGCGCCCAACACGATATGTCGACACGGTCTACGAATTCAGTAAGTTGATTTATTTTATTTCTTTCCCTTTGTCTCGAGCTGTTACCTTCAAAGTTGCGTAGCCGTGGACTTTTAAAGCCGACGGGTACAAATTGGCGCACCGATTCTCATCTTCTCGATCATCGTCGTCATCGTCGTTGCCGTCGTCGTTGTCGTCTTCGTCGTTTCATGTCCAGCACCAACGCCGCTGTCGAGAGAGGCTGTCCCGTAAGTGGGCCACTCACCTGAATACTTTGTGGCAATCAAGACTTGCTCTTGAAGTATGGGACAGCGCGAGAGCGGAGGAAGGAGCGACAGGAGCAGGCAAACGGGGAGAGCGACCGGACAACAAGAAGAGGAACGGAGACAAGCCGAGAGAAAGACGGAGAAGGAGAAGACTCGTTGCTCCTTGTCCGTCACCGGTCAGTCGTTCTTCAGGGTGCTCACGGTACGCTTCCTCGCGGCTTCTCTCGCGATCGATCGAAATCGCAACGCGATTCAACGCGGCTCAACTTGCTCGAGGATGATTAGTCTAAGGGCAACTAGACCGGGATCTCTTCGTCCTCCACACTGCGGCAGGGAGTTTTGTCCCGTTTGCAGGTAATTTACATAAGTGTTTCGGCTGGCCGCTGCATCGCGTTTTGATAACGAAATATTTAAATAGAATTGTATTGATTTATTATCCACGCTAAAATAATTCTTCATATAAGTGTGCTTATATATCACATTTATTATTATATCACGCGCGTCTTTTGCAGGATCAGATTCAGTGATGAATTAATTTTTATCTGTAAAATAATTATTAATGCAACTTGATATATAACGGTTTTTTTGAATGTACATATTAAGTTAAAATGAACGTTTTATTAATGTTTGTTCTAAATTGGAAAATAACTTTCAAACATAATCAGACTCCAAGAAAACTTAATTTATGGCATATTTTGCATATACTTATTATTGTTATTAATTAGTATAATCACAAATTACCAAGTCATGGTTCGCTCGTTCTGCTAATCGCGTGCCAATATATGCAACGATAAAAATCTTGGATTTGCGACTTGGATAGGCCGATCGATTAGCATTCTAGCGTGTTGCATGATTCTAACAGCGCGTGTAGGACATCTTTTAGGCCGATAAATTTCGCAACTTCGGTGGGCGCGTGTCGCATAACCGAGACTGGCGTAACCGGCTATTAAACTTACACTTTAATGCGCGTTTCGACCGAGAAGAAGACGTAAGAGTCGGATGATCGATCGCTAAATGGCGTGCACCATAAACGAGTAGGAAACTTGGGACATGATACGTGCGCGCTATGGAAAGGTCCGGAGGGAAGCGCACGAAACCGTGTCAAGAGCACGCCTCAGAAATAATTAGTTTGCCCATCATTAGAGAAAGATTTATCGAGGTGGTGCGCGGAGGTCTCGCGGCTTCCCACACTTCGTCTTCGTCTTCAGCTACGCTCAGATACGCTTGCGCGACTGGAGGAATCTGTCGGATCAGCGACTCGATCGATTTGTAGTCGGGTAAAAGCCCTCGCCCGTCTTGCCAGCCACCCTGTTGCTTTCATGAGTCGATCAGTTGTCGGAAATCTATTCCTTTTTACCCAAGCACGAGATGCTTGTTATAGAGAGAAAAACTTTGAATTGGCACGCTTGGGTCAAACGAATTGTGACAAATCTCGTGATTCTATGTAAATTGAAAATAGATTGAATTAAATTGCTCATGGAAATTATATTGTTTCACGCTGAATTACAAGACCATCCAATTCTCTAGAAAGTAATTTGTTAGTTTATGTTTTGATAATAGGAGATCGCTGTTGCATGCAGATTTATTTCCTTGTGCAATTTCAAGAATTTATAAAACAGTTTACAACATCTAATGTGTTCAATCTTTTTGCATTAACAAAAGATGCAGCTGCTAAACAACTCACGAAGACGCAAACTAAATGCCAAATTTGCGAAACCTGTATTCAATCGACAATATAATGATGGCTCAGTCGCTGTCACGAAATCTTCTGCCGGCTTACCGATTCTCATTACGGCAACTTGAAGTGTGGCGTAATCATGGATCTAATTTATCTAAAAAAATACGTACTGACGAAAGGTACATGAAGCGGCATGGATACGATTACGCCGGATAGTTTCAGCTCGTAAAGTAACGGCGCGAGGAAAGATCTTGTTGGGAACCTGAGAATTATTCTCCCCCGATTAGTACTTAATACGTTTTCATAGTGGCTTCCGCAATCGTTATCCCCGTGATCTCGCATCATCAATCAGCCTCGCCAGCTACCGCGTGTTTCATGCCTGTCGACGACGATCACGCGTAAATCTGTAAGCAGCTAGGATATTTACATCGAAACACGACTCACATCGTTTCCTTTGATCATAAATAGGCGAGACAAGCCAAAATCGTCAAGTGTTGCATGTAATTACATCTTGTAATCGCATTTGTTGCCTTGTGAAATCAAGTTACCAATTTTTTTAACAAAAAAAAAATCGCTTTGAATTTACTAAGACAGTGGTGCACAAATTGTGGGTCGCTACCCATTAAAAGGTCGCGTAAAAATTACAGGTGAAATTTTTTTCACTCTTAATATGTATTAATGTGCAATTTATTTTAATGTACAAAAACTATGTGTATTAAAATATATTAAAACATTTTTAAAATTTGTATGTATATAAATTAAAAACGACTAAATTATAATTATTCATATATTATTCCTTATATGAATGGTAAAAAATTAATGGGTCGCGTCAAATTTCTGTCCAAGAAAAGGGATCGCGAACATAAGGAGTTTGCACACTGTGCTAAGAAATATTAATTCGCGAAAGTTAGTTAAATATGAAATAGTAATAATCATGCTCAAATAAGATTTTTCTCTCGCTCTTTCTCTTTTCTATCTATATATTTTCTAAATTAATTGGATTGAAACTCAAGGGGTACTATTTATTGAATTTTTACTATTTATTGAATTTTATACAACGTATTTCACATGACAGCGCGTTCAATCTTCGCCATGGAATTGTCGACGTTTTTCATGTCACTCGTGGATTAGTCGGCAGTCTATTGCCGGTTGTCTTCTTCGGCCGTCAAAGTCTCCGAGAAACCAGATCGCCGCACGAAAGAAACGTCGACGACGGCCGATGAATAAATCGTGGCGACGATCGGTTTTTGCAATCAACGAGCTCGAGACTACTTTTGTAGCTTGTTCGGCGGAAATCGTCTCGAACGTTTTAACGAAGTCGCCTTTACAACTTTCCGTCGCTTCTTCTCAATGTAGAGGGTCTTCAGCGTTTGTGTATTCATTGGTTGTTTACTAAACGCTATTTTTATTAAAAAATTGATCATATATTATTATACCGTATAAACATATATTATAAATATTTTAAGAATAAATATTAATTTATACATTTTATTACTATTTGATTAAAACACCGATTCTTTTTTATAAATATTGGATTTCCATTTTTTTTATCACATTTGTTTTCTGTGATTTGATCACTTCTTATTCTTATTAATTTATCATGCGTTATTAATATATTATTAGTTATTAATTATATTATTAATTATATTTTTAGTTATTAATTAATATATTACTACTTTCATTTTTATTTTATATCGTGCATTGCATGATTTTAACTTCCGGCAATAACGGCAATTACTCTCGGCATGTCAATTACTTGGCCAGTCAATTTACGCGGAGAAAAACGCAAAGCGATTGATTTACAAACATGAAAGATTTAGAGAATTGATTTTTTGTTCATCTCGACACGTTGTACATTGTTGCTCGAATACCAGGTCGACGTAACGGGAGCAGCACATAAATGTTCCTCTTCCTTCCTATTCTAGACAGCAGGAAGAAGTGCCTGCTAGTAGTAGTGGCATTCATGGAGCTCTGGAGAGAAATAGTAGAGGGGAAGATATATTAGAGATGAAGAGAGAATAGGGGATTAGTGAAGATAGAGAGAGAAAGCAAAAGATATATAGAGAGAGGGGGAGTAAATATAATTTATTACGATAATATTCTTCAAATGATAAATAAAAATCAAGCTCATGTTTGCAAAGCAAATTATAAGGTTAAAGGCCAAGGAACGAGCGCAATTTTTAGAAGGTTAAAGGCCAAGGAACGAGAGCAAAAATTGCGCTCATTCCTTGGTCTTTAACCTTCT
Organism: Aphaenogaster floridana; assembly: GCA_003063835.1. Taxonomy (NCBI): domain Eukaryota; kingdom Metazoa; phylum Arthropoda; class Insecta; order Hymenoptera; family Formicidae; genus Aphaenogaster; species Aphaenogaster floridana. The sequence goes on along the minus strand of NJRP01000101.1, from coordinate 490,359 downwards.
AATAATATTCTTCAATCCTTATTAAAGCAATAGTCGGTATACATATAAATGTTAGAAGAAATCAAACTTTAAAATACTTAAAATCAAATAACTAATGGCAAAAAGATATGAGAAAGCCAGAGACTTTCTGCAAATATATAAACACGATATGCACGCGCGTACGCATAACATGTATACGGACTATGCTTTTATACAATTTCTTTTAAACTCGTCTGCTATCATTCAGCATTTGTTCTCATTTCTCTCGTGAAAATATTCATACACGTGTCACACGAACGAAACGATGCTGAAACTGGGCATCCGTCCGCCTTCTTCGTCTTCATCTTCATCGTTACTGTCTACGCCGGCCTGTTTGTGCGCGCGAAAATATATTTCCTAAAGGCTCGTGAACTGGCTGTGGTTGCACCAGTTTTCATTCACGATGCCTCCGCCATACTTTCACGAAGTTAAACTGGTTTTCGCGAACGACGCGAACGACCCACGTACACATGTCAGTTCGTACATAGACGTGTTTAATGGCAAGTGTCGTCTCACTTTGACGATGCGTATACAAGATGTTTCATAATAGGTAGTATAATTAAGAAATGAATGATTTTTTTGTAATCTTTTAAATAGTTACAGTAAAAGTTTGTTGCACATCATAAAGCTTTTTAAGAAATTTTATGACAAAATAAATGGATAAAACTTTGAGATACGCATCTATTGAAATGTTTCTTTTTTCCATTTTAAACGCAAAATAAAAAAATCGATGTGTTTCGACAAAATCCTATCTTTTAAAAATTATTTTTAATAACAAAGCTGTTACACTTAGCGCAAAAATTGAGTTTTTATCCTGCTTTACGGCATAATATAAGATTATGTAAAGCTTACTCGTTTTTCGCTTTAGCTGTGTAAGCTATCGAACAGACCAATAAGCGTTACGTGAGTCGGCTTCAGTAATAAATTTATGTTTTCTACGAACGTGTGGAGGGATGTGGGTTAACACGCTAACGTATCAGCCGAGACGATACCTCTCTCGCTTTCACTTGGCCCACAGGAGCTCTAGTCGGATGATTAATTACTCACGCGTATAAAGTTTCTTAATTATACTAGCCGCGCGCTACTAGACGCTTTATTTTGTCTTGTTGTGGACGCGGCTACTATGCACCGGGGCGTATATCGGCAGTCACGTTGAGGGGGTGAGAGTAAAAGTCGATGTATAATGAGGAGTAAGAAGAATGTGTGTGGAAAATACAGGCCCGTAGCCATACCGCGCGTCTAGGACATGCGGCTATCCGGACATCGTTCCATAATTAAACTGATCGATCTTGATAACTAAGACTCGTAATTAATTGGCCGGATCTAAAATATATGTACATTAGATCAACTGATATTACATTTTACTGATATCACACTTATCACGTTTATTTCGTTTAGTTCGATATTCGCAATGGTTATATCAGTTAAACGATATTCTTTTTTATTCATAAAGCCATATTTTTGTATAAAACTGTTTGAAGAGAATGTCATCTCTCTCTCTCTCTCTCTCTCTCTCTCTCAAAAGAAAGAAAATGGAACAATCTGCCTTTTCCTATTTTCGAATTCAAACAAGCGTATTTTCTTCGCATTTACTGGCACAATCTGCAGGATTGATTCATCGATCGGGAATATCGGGGAAATTTTTTCTTTGTGAAGTGGATTGGAGAGGAATCTGGAAAGATCTGGAAAACTTGGGACGTGAGCAGGTATTCGCGACGAGATGTTTTTCAGAGGATGAGCGAGGTGACTTCCAGATAAATTCATCGTTTTTTTTTGCGAAAATGAACGCTGTGTTACGCAGGATGGATACGGCAGCCTTGAATTTTCGGAACGAAATGCACAGTGAACGCGATGCAAATAAAACGCCCACGCATCGACGGCTACCTCGCAAACACGCTCGACGTAGCATCGTAAATATTTGAACGTCGAAGAGGGGCGAGCGTCGACTTATCGGCGGATGTTGGCTATTTTCTGGGTGGCCGTTATTTTCCACTACATAGATTTCTATTTAAAAAAAATCGTGTTTTTTCCGAATACAGAGATAAAAAACAATGTGATCACCCTACATGTTAGACGCTTTCGAGATAAATTTGATATACAAATTGTGGATAGATAATGATATCTTTCGTCGTTAGATTTATATTTATTTTTGTTTGATAGAAATTGAACATGTACGTGCGTTAGGAGACTTTATTAAAAGCCAAGCATACCAGAATTAATTATGTGGTTTACCAAGGAATTTTTCTTAAGCAATGCTGGTTTTATAAAATTTATTGTTACTGTCTCACATGTAGTTTCTATCTCAATTATATATACTGTTACAAATCACACATAGTAGATGGAAATTTATACGTTACATAGAATGTGTTAATCACCAATGTACGTGTTCTTGGAAATACTTCTTATTTAAATTTAGATCTAAATTCTTTTTAAGTCCTAAGTCTCTTCTAACGCATAATATTAAATTAATAACGTGTTGCAATATTTAATTCAAACGTATGTAATCTTCGAGCCAAACAGTCGCATTCAATGTAAATTATGCGGCGAAAAAAATGGAAGATCGTTTTGACACTAATTAGCTTGAGTTCAAGCTCCGGATTTCGAGCAAACTAGAATTAACCTTCTTCCGCGAATAAAGAAACGACTCCATTATTACAAAAGTCTGTAATGAGAATGGCACGTCCTTAACCCGATTCCTACGAAACCGGGGTGCAATTGAATCGCGCCGGACGTATGTTCCTTTACTGAAAACGGGACTCCCATTGTAAGGTAAAGAGGTAACAGATACATTTGCTTCCTCTGGCGGTGATGTTGCCAACGCGAAGTATTTAATTCGAGCATTAACCTTGCAAATCTTCCTTTCTTCTTTCTTTCTCTGTCTTTCCCTATTTTTTTATTTGTCTATCTATTTATCTATCTACCTATTTCTATCTCTCGCAGTCGAAGATCGCGCGTTTCCCAAGTGTGAAACACCGAAACTCTCTTAACATCCATCGGAACATCTTAACCGAGCTACACACCGAGCCCATAAAAGTACTTCGCGTTACACGGAGACTCGCTCGTCGTTTCTCACTGTCGTAAACACTGCCTTTCCGCACGAGCCACCGCATTGCAGCCGCAAGAAAAGTCGGAATCTGTTAGCACCTTCAACGTTTCTTGAGGATTTTCTGCTTGTTATACCACATCAAGTCACGATTTCTTATACTTCCGCAGTTACATCACACAACATGAGTTGAAGCTAAACCGTTATCTACATTTCCTTTCTCTATCTATATAGATGTAACATATAATAGAATTGCTTATCTGAGTTAGTTAATCGTGATCGAGTTCGATTACGTTTTATCCACGAGGGCATCTTATATAATTTGCAAACTTCTCGAGGATGTATTTTAATAAAGTTAATTGATTTCTTTTTTTGCTGTGTAAATACATTAGTAAAGAATAAAGATACAATTATGTAAATATTTAACATTTAATATTAGAATTATTCGACGAATTAAACGTCAAGAATACAGGAGACTAACTATATCATTTTATGATTATGATTAAAAAAAATTTGTTTTTATATTAACAAAATATTATTATAGTTTCAAATTTAATTCATAAAATACACTGAATTTAAGAAACATGGAAAATAATGTCTATTAAAATTTTATCTTAAATACGTTGTCTGCAAATTTTTTGAAATTTTATAATTCCTAAAAAATTTCTAAAATTTAGTAGAGACAAAATTCATTATATTATTATACACATGTATTGAGGTTGTATTATTGCTGTGTAATTACAATGATTCACGCAATTATCTTATATGTAAATGTAGCATTAATTAACTCTAATATTTTATGAGAGATAATATTGCATGGATCTATTAGTTAATAATTATTTACACTAAATCATATATTTACTACCTCATATACTCATCAATTTTATTTTTATATATAATTTATTATATATAAAATTTTATATATATTTTATATATAATTTATTTTAAAAGTCATTTTTAGTTTTTTCTAATATACTTATAAAATTACATTACATACATTAAGCTCAAAATTTTATAATTTACAGCAGTAACAAAATATAATTTAAACATATATATAACAACAAAGTATATAAAAATAAAAAAATATATATATTTACATATTTTTTTATATATTTAATGTACACACACATCTTATATATATTTTACAGGTATATTAAAACTTTATACAACGCAATGTATTTTTTGTCATTGTTATCGAAAGTAAATAAGAAACCCTCTTCACACAGAAAATATTTACGATTTTAAATTAGATTTATTTAAGCTCCCAACTTCGTACGATGATTAACGAATTGTGCGAACCAGGGAAAATTATCTCCAGAGAAATTACTTTTAGGCAACATACAGGTCTTTGTGTTAAATTCGTCGTGAAATTAATGACAGAGTTGATGTAGGAGTTCCATTTGTCTTAAGAAGCACGTTTCTTTTCAAAACTCGTACCGTCATTGTAGAAAGTCCGAGGAACCTTAATGTATATAGTGACCTTTTATTCGTACGATCGTGATGAGCTTTTCGAAATTATTCTTGATTACTACATCATGCGAGTATTATATATATCGGAGAAAACTAAATTGGTAAAAAGAATCATCAAGTGGACCAAAGACATTTTGTCTTTCGCAGGATTACGCGATGATGAAACATAATCCTCATATTAGTCGTTACTCATTACCTTTGTCCAGATAGAAATTATTTTATTGTTTTTGTATTAAGCAATTAAATTCTGTTGAAAAAATAATTGCGTACAGCTATTAAATGAGAAAATCGTTGTCAAAGTAAAATCCATCTACCTCGATAATTATATAAATTATTAATTAAATGTTAAAAACAACGAATTTTATGCCAGTAGAATATAATTATGGAATTTATCTGGACAATGAATTTCAATCTGCTTTGTTTGAAATTCGATTGTTAAACGGCGGAATGTTAAAATGAAATTTATTGAAATCTGACAGAGGGCTCGTTGGCATACAATTTCGCAGTAAAAGCATTTCATTTTTAATATTCGGTTTATTAATAATATTTATAAGATTAATTAAACATATTTACAATAACAATTGGACAAGTAACTAATTATTTCAAAATGCTAATTATTGTAAAATGCAAAGAATTAAATAATTCGCATGCAGCGCACGTGTGTGTACTTTCCTCTTGTCCATCCTTACGCACGTCCCTTTTGACACCCTCCACGTGGTTGAGCAGTCTGTATGCACCGGAAGGAAGCGCAAACGATCGAACTGCAAGACGCCGGCTGCATGCGCCAGCACGCCGCCAAGAATAGCGCGACGTGGTGGTGTCACTCGGGAATGTCTGGAATCGTTCGTGAGAGTATGAACGGACTGTCCGGAGGCAATGTCTATGGCAAAAGGTATGGAAGCGAGTGACGAGGAGAACGCAAAACTCAACAGGCGAAGCACGTTCCTCTCGTTCGTTCGTGGAAAACAGTCAAGAATCGATACGTTTCTATCGAAGAATCGCATTGTTATTAATTTTGTTGGTTTAATAGCTTAGAATGTAAGAATAAGTAACCAGGTGGATATTTAAGGCGCGCAGGAAATAATGCAAACACATCTACCTGTAATAAAAGCGAAGCTAACGCAACAATTTTGCTAGGTAATCGTAGCTGTACTTCACTAATCAAAAACGACTACTAATCAGAAAACTACTTCACTAACTAGAAAATACTACACTGAGCAAGTTAGAGTATACCATTAATTTCATACTCTTTTTCAAATCTTCATTTAATTTTTTTGTGGCTGAGGTAATATTTTTCGCAATAAATTTTCCAACAGTTTTCGTGATGGGTGGGTGTTGGGGGAGGGGGAAGAATCTAATAGATACGTTAGCATTTATTAATATTAAATTTATTACACGTAGAGGACCACAATCCGTATGGTTGATACGTGGTAATTAATAGAATACCATCTCTTGCCAGTCGGGTCGACTTAAAAAGTTTATCACATATGTTTATTACTACTGGCGATTCAGAAAATTAAAATTAATTTTTTTGTATTTTTTATTTAATTTTAAATTTTATTTTTAAAATTATAGCGCGCGCGCGTGTGTGTGTGTGTGTGTGTGTGTGTGTGTGTGTGTGTGTGTGTGTGTGCGTGTGTGTGCGTGCGCGCACGAAAATATAAATGCTCTAATGATAAAATCAGCTTACGATTTTTAATATGTAACATGTGTGCACATGCTGAAAACATATTAGACGAATGCATAGACAGAGAAGAAGGGAGGATTAGTAGACGGTAATTTATAGCGCGACGAGGATATCGATGAGCATGGATTACCAGCGGCGTGTGATTAATTGTCGCAGTATTAGTTACCGTTACGACGTGGCCGAACTCGATTAATTACCATGCCATCGCGTCGCCGTACTTTATAAGCCGCCGGGTAAGCGCCTTTTTTACGCGCCTCGGAGGGTAACGTATGAGTGTGGATTAATTAACGATAGATATCGACATCGGGGCGACGTTGCGAAAAGTGGCCGCGGTTCGATCCGCTTAACGATAACGTCGGGCCGTTTTCGCCGGCTGTCACGACAGCACAAGCGTAAACGACCAGCAGTAATAAGTTTGATATTAATGTGCGTTATCAAGAGCGGACTTGGGGAATACTGAAGTTTCCTGACGCGGGAGAATAGCACGCGAGAGACGCAGATAAGGACATAGCGAAGTTCTGCTTTATTCGGGCCCATTTGTAATCTTTAAGGAGTTTGAATGACTTCGGAATTATTCGCGATCAAAACTTATCAATGTCATGGCTCTTCATTCTGTCTTTACAGCACCCCTTTAATGGCCTATTTTAGAGCAAAAAGTATGAATGGATATTAATCATATATTAAACGATATAATATAATAAGATAATTATAAATTAAGTAATTATGAAATAATTATTTTAATATTTTGTAGAAAGGAATTGTCTCCATCGTTTTTTATTGTAAAAAACATTGATTTAAATCTATTCTTTTTTACTATACAATAACTTGAAGATAACAAGAGCTTGAATGATTGTATACAATTGTCTTATAATATATTGTTTCTAATTGCCTTATATTATATTGTTTCTAAGCAGAGAGAGTTAAACATATATTTTTTCAATAAACATTAAATTTTCTAACGTATAAATCTTGATAAAAATAATCTTACTAAATCTTTTTTATATTCCACAATGAGTAAATATTATTTTCTGCTAACTTTAGCTTGTAATTATTCTATTCAGTAAATATATGTCAAATTGCAAGATCTTTTAAAATCATTTTTCTGTTCGAAAGAAATAGATAATTACCTTTATTTCTTATTTTGCGGCTTTTATTCATCGAACGCGAAAGCGTAAAAAGCATAAGAGGTTACTTTTAAACTCGCCCGCAGAATCTCATTGTCAACACTCGTACTTGACTAAAACCTTTTGAAAGCGAAACCTCGTTTTCTCGACCTGCATTGCCAGGTTCTTAGTATTCCGAATTGGTTTCGAGGCAGTCGTAAAGAAGAGAGTCGCTGGTAACGGATGGACAAAAACAGAACGATCCGAAATTCGTGTGCCCCGTCGTTCGTACATGAGTTACAGGAATTGGAGATAAGACTGTAACGAAGCAACGGCTACAGCCATTTGTAATCGTTAAGAGTTTCGATGAATGAGCGATCTACGAGGCCGCGAGGCTTTTCCACCTAAGCGCTGTGATCATTCACGCGATCGTTCCTCTTTTCCTTGGGATGCGCTCGAGAGAACATTGTTTTAAAGAAAATATCTTCGGTAAAATTAATCATATATTTAGTCTGAATCGTGTTCCGTCGATGATAACACAGAATTATATTATATTTTCTATAGCGAAATGTGTGTCCTGAGGACTACACGCGAAATTCTTGAGATAATTAGTGAGTCAGGATACGCTCTAGAATAATGTTCTCCAACCCTGCATACTTTGTAGTGCACGTAGTCTTTCCCCGCCCCTGATTCTACTACGCGCTTCCTCGCTCTCACGAGTAACCGAGGTGGTTACCGCGATAGCAGTAGACTCGGCGAATCATCCGTCTGCAACAGAAACCCCGAGATATGTATCTCTCCACCTTGGCTAACAACCGGAGATTAACGAGTTGCTTTATCCGTCGACGTACACCCGTCCGCTGCGCGCCGTAGAGATACGAATTCTTTTCGCAGCCGCACGAAGCGGGGTAAGAATGGAGGATGGTATCATCTAGTCGGGAGGAGTTCTTGGGACGGGCAGACAGCGTTAATCACACTTGCGAAAATAATACAGCTTCGTCCGGGAAAATGCAACACCGCTATATTATGAGATGCGACTGTACACTGATATGATTTTTTAGCTTAAAAAAGGTTTAAAGATCGTCGATGTCGTTAAAATAATGATTACATAATTTGTGGCACTATAGAATACATTGTATCAGTTTATATTGATAGAAAGGTATTATTATTAAAATTCTTTTGTGACTTTAAGGGATATATTACGAATTATATAATATTTGTCTGAAAATAGCATCGATTCAAAACCGATCGAAGTTTCGACGAGCAATTGCAATTGCGGTCGACCATGAATTCACACCGGCATCATGCTTGCGCGAATTCGAGTCGTCTTAGTCACTGTGGTTTTTCATGGTTGATCGGCGGTAATCTCGAATAAAAAAGCAAAATTGTTAGGCAGACGCCGAAGTGGATTGAGGATAGCTCGTTCTTGACATGCCCTAAAGGACCTCCGGTGAAATTGCGTGCGTAATTATCAGAACGTGTACGTGCGTTGCGTATACTAATATTAAGTAAATTAAACGGTACACATATGGATATATACATATATGTCATGACGCGTATTATAACCGTTGGCAAAATCTAAATATAATGGATTTGTTTTTCGTAATTCTGGATTACGTTAATAAACTGTTTTAGTAATCAGTGTCTGTATTAACCGATGAAACGTGCGAGGATGCGGTGCTAGCTAGGTAAATTCAAATTGCTTACAGAAATAACTTGAAATTGAATGATGGACATTAAAATTCATAAGAAGCGTATAACACAATTAAAATCGAGAACGGGCCGAATTCGGTCATAGCAGATCTTAGTGCTCAATAATATTTTATGTGTGATGGATTTTATTTGAATGATGGATTTTATTTTTATTTTTAGCAAATATCGGAATTATAATTATTAAATAAAATTATGCAAAGTTAAATCTTAAATCGTTAAATATGTCTTTCATATATGTTATCTTAAGGAAGTTCTTCAATTTTTTCGTATAATATTAGAACTTGATCAAATTTTGAGAATAAATTTATGATTAATATTTAGGTATTCCTGAATATTTTTAAATGTTTTAATCGTATAGGTTCTTTTAATAATTTTCTAAAATAGCTCTGAATCTTATGAGAACCTCCTTAAATCGTTAAATATATATTTTATATATTCCTCACAAAAATATCTTGAAATTTAATGACAGATTCTATTTCAGACAAAAATTGTAATTATAATTATTAAATAAAATTATTCTACAGAATTATTTTTAATTGTTAAATAAGTTTTTTATACATGCATGTTGTTGATGAATTTGCTGATAAATTTGGGATTAATATTGACAAAATTGTCGTCTTTGAATTTATGATAAGCAATTAGAAATGTAATGAGTTTTACGAACTACGTTCCGTAATATTAACAAATGACAAAACTTTATATTTTTATTTTAGGGAGGGAGGGAGGGAGGGGGGAGAGAGAGAGGTGGATAAAGAAAATACAAGAAATGTATACTTAGGTTTGTTTAAATCTTTTAATTCAAATCGATATAATCGTATCCGCTAAGACTGAAATTTATTTGAGCGTTTTAGAAATATTGAAATTTCATGTTACCAGAACCTCAAAGCGGATTCTGTGAAAGGTGCACATTGCATTCTCTTTGTCTTTCTCTTTCTTCATCGGGAAATTCTCGTGCACGGTAAGACGATACTCTCGCAGTGCACTTCCAGCGTGCAATTGTGCATACACACGGTACAATCAAAATGCGAAAAAAAAGAATCGTTTGCTCATGCGATCCGCTTTGTACTTGCTCCGACTCCAGTCGGTCCCCGCTTGTCTACATGGGAAACACGCCACCATACCGTCCTGATCCTTTATTCTCTTTTCCTGAAGTACAGTAGTTTTCATAAACTCGAGTATATTCTTTAAAAGTTGAATGCTCTTACGTTGATAACGCGAACATATCGCGATGATGTGATTTTTGTTTTTAAAAATTGAAACGAAAATAAAATTAAAATTGATTGGAGATTAACATCGATTTCTGAGTTTCGCGAGAGAGGCATTTTATCAAAATAAAATTGAAATATGATGCTGATGATAAAAATTAAAGAGAATGATAAAAGCAATAAAAATGTTCCCTAAATAAATGCTTATTCAATTTTTCTTGGAAGAATCATCATCTAGAAATTTCTCTCAATTGAATTAGTTTCCGTTAATGGATCACTGATCCGTACAAAAGTGGATTAGTGGCAAGATATTTATTCACGTACTCAATAAAATGCATTCCCGTTATAGATAAAATTTCGATGAACGTAGAGTGAATTTATGAACGGTACTATAAGGTAAATCCTGCGTACATACATACATATATTTATACATCTGTGACAAGCGAGGCATATACATACATGTCGACATTGTCGAAAACGAATATTACACATAACACGCGTATGTGTTTATATACACTAGTGTGCACCAGCACAGCGACCACTCAGCGTTTTGATCTCCCACCAGTTTCTATTGTGGCGAACGCGGCGACCAGGCAGCAAGAAGCCATCCTGGTACCAGCCCAGTCGTTGCTTAGACCCCGACTCCATCGAGAGCGCTTCTCGAGCCATCTTCGACACGGGCTGGTGGTTTCTTAACGCGTTCGCGAGATCGAAAGTGAGATCGGACTGAGTACATCGTCGGTTCTAGGTTATTTTGGTGATATGATATTGCAACAACGTGATGCCGCCAGATTGGTAAATATTGATCGATTTTATTAAGCGTTTTTGTAGTTATTAAACAAGTCATTCTTTATTCATCGGTTAATATTTATTTTTTACTATATAAAGACTATATGAAGTATTCGCCCAAATCTAATAATATAACTGATATTGTAGAATAAATGGCACAGCGATAATGATCATTTTATGATAAAATTAATAGCTGTTATCAAATAGTTTACTTCAATTATGCATGAGAACTATTAGATCAAATATTCTATATATTCTATATATGTCTTACTTGCGTAGATCTTAACTACTAAAAGAATCATAAGCGCATAAGTACCTTTTCTAGAAGAGCAACGATCCTTATTTAGCAGAAAATATTATTTATTTTTTATCTGTTGTTTTTATATATATATGATCTGGCAAAAACGATAAATGACGAAAAATAAACAGCGAATATATTAAGAGCGTTTGCATATATACATTATTTTTCTCTTTTTTCATTTATTAGTATTTTTATTACAAAACGTGATCAAGAATTAATACAAACATTGTCAATAAAATATCTTTACACTAATGAAAATAATTTAGACTTATATGATGATATATTGGTGGTATTTATTGAAGTAGAATGGAACATAGCATAGATGTGAATTCATTGTACTGTGACTTAGAAATATATAATAATTAGAATACCTATACGGAAATTTGAAGAAAAATTGAATCTATCTCTCTTTCTCTCTTTGCAAATATATTATTTCTTTTCAAATATGCATTTTAAAAAATAGATATGCTATTATTGTAAGTAATACTCTACTATTGAGAATTTGATTTTTGTAATCGTGTAAGTTTAATTTTAATATGTATAGTACTATCATTTTTCGTTTCTCCCTAATGTCGAAAAACGAGACACTCGCGAAGGCAACTGCTTGAAAGTAATAACTAAAGGGAGAAATTTTTCTTTAGATGTCTGTGCTGGTTATGCAAAGAGCACGTTTGAGACGATTCGACGCCTCAGACGTGCATCTGCATCTGGGATGCAACAGGTGCAACGCGTTCGGGAATGCATTTGAATAATTGGGATGTATGAGCGCGCGAGAACTATCTCGCATTGCGTCAGAATGTCTCGGCAAGATCGATCATAGTGATCTCAGATGAATTTAGTTATGGCCGCATTCAATGCATCTTTCGTTAATGCAGCTCGATAGCTATCTTTCGCATAATTTATGAAAACTTATCGTAAGAATTCTGTTGTGCAGAAATACATAGTAAACTCGGGTAGTTTGCACATCTTCACACAGAGTGTCTCGGTCAAACTAAATAAACTTCAACAGTTTAGGGACTTTAAGTGAATTGATTATATCAAAATCTAATCTAAATCTCTACAAAATTAAGGAAAAATGGCTCATGATAATACAAATGGTTATTAATTTTGCCTTTTTTAAATATAATATACTACAACTTACTGATTTCAAATTCAAAATAATCACTAAGTTACACTTGCAATTTGCTTAACTTGTGTCGATGACTGTTTTAGATATTCTACTGTTATCTAGAAATCTTATTACAATTAATTTATTATATAGACAATATTTATTATAATTGATTTGTTATGTAAACATGACAAAATTTATTTAACATAAGTAACGATCTTTGCGTTATCTTTAAATTTTTTAAAATATTTGATTTACATATTATCGAAAATTTAATTATATTATTGCTTCGGTACATACATTATGTTATTTGATTCAAAAAGTATAATGATTTCTGAAAAGAACATATATTACTTCACCGATGTATTACCATGTACGAATGTATCATCATGTTTATCTCAAGAATATAACGGAAATAGCTGTTTTTTAACCATGATACATTTAGCTGCATTTTGATGTATGATTTAATTGATACAGGATTTATATAACTTTTGATACTTATGGCATTCATCCTCTCTACATATTTATAACCTCGTCAAGTTTTATATCTAAATCAATTATTTAAAAATATTGCAGCGGGTCATACATTTGATACATCGACACTCTTCACAATACATTCAGCGACTGTCATATCAACATCTGCATACGAAACTATATGACTTGTATCGTCAAATTTTATATAATTAAATTTATAATATACTTTATTTTTACTTTTTTATGCATTTATTTATTATTTTCAGAAAGCTGATAGAATTTTTTTTAACTTTGCTATTCTTAACTTTACTAAAGGATAGAAATAATAGTATGATCGACACAACTGGCTAATAAAATATTTATTGTAATGTACTACGTTTCGGCCATGGGTTTTGGTCCTTTTCAAGTACAGAGTTGGTAAATTTCCTTTATAACAATGACATGTGTCCAAGCAACGCTATCAGTTTGAAAAAGAGAAATTCACAAGGTAAAATCTTTTGCATTGAAAAGCACGTCTATATCCTAACATGGTGAACGTTAAACGTTTTAGTTTATTGTAATGTACTACG
>NJRP01000101.1:337727-476394 GCA_003063835.1 Aphaenogaster floridana | reverse complement strand
GCATTGAAAAGCACGTCTATATCCTAACATGGTGAACGTTAAACTAAAACGTTAAACTAAAACCTTATGAATTTCTCCTTTTTCAAACTGATGGCGTTGCTTGGACACATGTCATTGTTATAAAGGAAATTTACTAACTCTGTACTTGAAAAGGGCTAAAACCCATGGCCGAAATGTAGTACATTACAATAAATATTTTATTAGCCAGTTGTGTCGATCATACTATTATTTCTGTTATTTGTTTACTGGCGAAGAGAAGATTTTATTATTCTATTTACTTAAGGATATTGATTATCCAGTTATAAATTATACATGCAGCGTTACAAGATATACCAGCTCTTCCTCTTAGAAGTTTTTGCAGTGGTTAAAATTTTAAAGAATTTGATCTTGATTTTATTAGATAAGTGAATAATTCACATCTTTCTTGCCCGAAAATATCTCTGAGTTATCGGACTTTGATTTGACTATTATTACCAGCTGATTCTTTTTGCTCTGTATTTCTTGCGCCGTGGTGGACATTGTACGACGCGTACGATATTAATAATTCATTATACCGCATTCATGTTCCTAACGGCTCTTCGCATGATTGCATTCCTGGCTTTAATTCCACCATTAACCAGTCAGCAGATACACGATTTTATTTTACATAAATTAGTTAAACTGTGTTTCTCTCTCATTTAAATATTGCTACTACTGAAATAAAAATAAATCTCAGTTGAAAACGAATGATGATTCTTCTTGTGAACAATCTAATGTACTTGACCAAAGGGCATAATAATAGTTATTGAAAATTTTATATTCTAATTTTATGTATCTAATGACTCGAGGTAGAAACTTTCTACAAATATTATTTGCATCTCGCGACGCACTTTATTTTCTTAAAGTGTAATTATCATGTCTTTCTAAATCTTCTTCTCTATATGACCGTTAGAATATCTCCCTGGATCGTAAGTGTTCTTCTATCAAGGAAGGAGAGTCATGCGGTAAGCGGCAAAAGCCGGACGTAATCGAAATTGTAGGCAGTACAATGTGATGCGTTGATTCCCTTGAAACGCACTCATGAATCTCGTTCACGATTCGATGACATTCCGCGGCGATTGTCGGCCCCTTGACTTTCACTCCCGCGCGTTTTGTTGATCGTTTGTGTCCGAGGCACGATCACGAGCCATGACTCGGCCGTTCTAGAAGGTGAGGGCAGGAAAGGAAGAGCGTACCTCGTTTCCTTCGAGTTCATTGAATCCGTTCGAGTACTCCAACTTGCCTGTACTCGTGCGGCGCAACGTCCTAGAAACGTGCCATCACGCGAATCGATCGATCATCGATCACCCCCGATCGAACTCTAAGAGTGAGCTCGGTGCTGCACAGTCTCTGCTCTTAATTCTTTTAAGATCATGAGGAATACATTATTTAATATTGTATTGATATTAAATTATAATATAATGCGCTATATATTTGTAGATATTCTATACATTATAGTAACATTGAATTTCTATACATTATAGTAACATTGAATTTCGGGTCTGTATTTTGTACTGCATTTGAAATACATTTCTATTATGTAAAACTTCAAGTTAGAAAGCTATGAATTTATATAACATTAGGAATTGGAGACTTTTGGAAAATTAAATTTTCGGGATGCAGATAACAAGTCGTTATTGAATTAATTTCAAATAGACATTATTTAATATAACTTTGATATTGTTAGAGTAATATATATTACACATACAAATATTTTTTATTATAATTTTAACTGTTTTTTGTGTGGACTGAAGAAGATACATTTTTTTAAATTGATCTAGAATCAATTGTGCTACGTTTATAGCTTAAAAACGATTAAGGATCCTTTCATGGATGCCATTATTAGCCATTGAATAAGTATCCACTTAAAATCCAATAAATCATCATTGCCAATCAATAGCATATAAATTATATTATCATATAATGGTTAGAATATATAACATAGCATTCCCGAATAATCTTAATTTAGTACCTCTTTTGCTCTCTCTTTCTAATATTAATAAAATTTATTTTCTTTTTATGTGAAAAATGACAAGTGGATAATAGGTTTTTATTTAGACGTGGATAAAAATCCAAAGTAAGATAAATGACTATTTTAATGTTGAAATTCCAGAGCAATTCAGTAATGCAGATTAAAGAGTTTTAATAAATTTTAAAAATAAAAATGCCAAATGTACAAATTAATTTTTATGAATTTTTAACTAAACTTTATATTTACACAAATTTAACACTTAATTGTCAAAATGTTTAACTTTGTAAAATAGGAAAGTGTACGTGCTTAAATAATTATTATCGACATTGAATTGTTTGAAAATTATGATTAAAAAAGTAATTTCTAATTTTCTAAAGAAGTTGAAATACGTTTTGTAACTCTAGATAATTTTATATTTTAGTTTGCATTTATGTATGCTTCTCTCTAATGAATAAATTTAGTAATTGCTTATTGTCATTTGGAAGATGGTTTTTACTGATTGTGAGTGCAATTTAATTTTTGCACGGTATTTTTCATCATAAATACTGAGTTTTCACGATTTTTGTCATGTTGGGGAATACCATGGAATGCATTGCCTTAATTTAGACATCGTTTCCATTAGCCGTGGCAATTCTCTCTCTCTCTTTCTCTCTCTTTCTTGAAGCTGGCTAGAAGCGCTAATTAGCTCCGCGAGCCTAGAAACTGCGAAAATCGCACTCGCTCGCGAATGCTTGGCAACTTGCTTTGCTCGATTTCAACTCGATTCACACGCGTAAGATGAGTCGCAGAACGTATGTCTCGATGTGTGCGCATTTCCATATCCATGCTGCTTGCGGTCGCGTGTGTGCGTTCGATTTAAATACTGGCGGACCAATTAGAGGGGTTAATTCCTAAGTGATTTATGACTTCAACCGGGGGAGAGCGACCTGACCTTAAGCTTCGTCTCTAGTATCGTTACGCAATCGCCGACGAGCTTTATTTGTACAACCGTTAATCGACCAACACGCGCACACTTTACGCTCACCCTTTTCGTACATGACCTCGGAGGATATGCCGGAATATATTAGCTGCTCGGGTGCTTGTTAACAGCGGATGGTGCTTTATACTGACAATGAGAGGAAAACATCGGCGTAGATTTTGTATTGTACGTTAAGCTGTGTTTACATTAATAAATTGTATAATAGAAGTGAAACTGTATAAAATTAATTCTTAAATCATAATAATCGTATTTAGTAGATCAGATATATGTAAACGAAATTATATAATAAAAACTATAGCGACATTTTTAATTACGATTAAAATTGAGTCTGTCATATTATACGATAATTATAATAATTCAAGATTAAGAAACATCGTGAGATAATGGACAAAAATAAGCACACAATATTCATATTTCTATCATATTTCTTTACTACGTTTATTTTCATCATCTTGACATTTTGCCAAAAGTGAGTATGTCTTGATAAATTATTGGAAAATTAACAGTCTTTTTCCGTTAAATTATATAGTGACATTAATCAACTTAGGTGTCGCGAAATATAACTTTCTTGTCGCGATGCAATTCTCGATTACATCTCGCAGCTGTTAGAGAAATGCGTTTCTGTTTTCGAAGTCCCGTTGGTGAGTTGACTCTTTCTTGGCAACTCTTAACTGCTTATTTCGTTACTCCTCCATCTTACATAACTTTGCGAGGGAAGCACTCGGTGTGTATTTAAAAATTTACTCAGGGATAGTCTCGCACATGCATCGTATCGTTTCGCAATTGCTCTCGCCGAGAGCGGAATCGAGATCACCCGAACGAGTCATCAGAAGGCGACGGGGTTATTTGATCCTCTCGTCCGCAGGATCGAGCATCCCGAGGTGTAACGAAGCGAAGAGGTCGCGGCGGGTTAATATTGGCCACATCGTTCTCCTCTCAGGCGGATCTAGGTGGATCTCTATCATTAATCTTCATCGCAATCGACGAATTGGGAATGCTACGATAGTTCGCCCTTCCCTCTCGTCCCCCTCCTCTTCTAATCGATACACGGAGAAAATTTTATATTAAAAATTACTATGTATGGCAGTAGTCGTGGACCATGCTGGAATTATAAAAATTTTTACTATGTTTTCACAAAAGAGTTTAATAATTATTAATATAATAACATAGTAAAAATTTTTATGATTCCAGCAATGGTCCACGGCTACTGCCATACATAGTAATTTTTAATATAAAATTTTCTCCGTGTATATCCTGATTTTTGTTTTCATAAAAAGGAACGATGGATTTCTGTTCTCGAAATTCACTATAGAAATCAAACCTTTTCGGGGATTTCTTTGATAGATATTACATTGCTTATAAATGTACACATTATATATTTATAGACTCTCTTATTCTCTTTAATATATAAAACCATATTGAAATTTTATATAAATTTTTTAGATAATCTTTATTAAAATTATACATACATCTATATATATATATATATATATATATATATACACAGAAATTGTATAGTATAGGCGCTTGATGTTTTCACCAGCACGTTTATATCTTACATAATATATTAATTAAATCTCCCGAATATTAATGGAAAATTAACACCAGTCAGTTCACGTTCTTCCTGTTCGCGCAAACTTCTCAACGCGAACATCTTTAATTTCATACTCGATTGAGATACAGGATTTCTCGACTCTCTCATTCGCTTCGTAACTTCGTGATGCACAAACTTCTGAATTAAAGAGCGCGTGGGTAAAAGACGGAGTATCGATAACAAGTATTGGAAACAACTTCGCCGGCTATCAGTGCGTCGTTTGCCAATTGAAAACTGTCTGCCGGCAGAGTTATCGCATTTAAGACAGCGGCCATTTCGCTCTCCACCCTCGTCCGGGGAATCACGATTAATGCGCCATTAAGAGAGATTGGAAATCCTTTCGGCCCCGGAGACTTTCGTCGCCCAATGGCACGGACGACAAAGTTCCCACAAGCGCTCGTACCGTCCAGGATTTTGCATTCCATTTGCCGAGAACGTTACCCCGGCTTCGCTTTCGTTCTCCCGAGGGTGCACTTGCTGCAGACTAGCGGTAGCCACGTTGGAGGTAAATCGTATTTGCATGAGGGTTTCTCTAGCTCTCCTCAGGTAGATTTCGACGACCTCTCGCGCTCTATGACACCGTTCGTTGTTTCCTCGAGAAAGTTACGACGACCATTTCGAGAAGGCACTTTAAATCGTCGTGCGCTCTCGTGTATGCGAAAACATCGACGGACTGGTCTTGCGGACTTCTTCGTTTGTAATGAATAAATCAAGTATATATAAAATTAAATTGATCAAATGGGATTCTAAATTCTCGAGTCTTTGAATTTTGGAATATTTTAATTTCTTCAATAGAAAATGAGAATAAAATAAAATTTAAATTTTGAATATATTTATGAAACATGATTTTTCTCTATTATTTATTGTTAAATATTTTTTTTTTAAGATTTTGATTCGGCACTGGTAATGGTGGAACTAAAATTTCTTTTTAAATTACAAGCGTTTAATCATTGCGACATGACAATTGAATCGTGAGATCAAATAGATTAAGATGACATTTACGACGTACATCGAAACATTTCGCTGTATGTTTACTGTGGGATAATCGTTGTAAATTGCTATTACGCTTCTACAGAAGGAATTATCGTGACTCGGTAGGAGCAAAAGATGGCAGCTGAGTGTTTACGAGGAAACGGGACACGCATACTCCGCCGATATTACGGCATTGAACTTGGCCCCATGCCTGAAACTTTTTAATTTATTCGTGCAATCTTTGCTTTTGGAGTTTGTTAACCCTTCGCGGTCGTTGCCATTGGAGCAACGTCGCGTTGCGGCGGCTGCTTGTTTTGCTGTCTGGTGATATATCATTCAGCATGGTGCATCGAACAGAATGTTCTCGAGCAAGCATTTTGCAATGTCCAGAATTGAAAAAGGAAAAAAAATCACGATTTAGTCTCGGCAATATTTCAGATGATTTTAACATTAAGCAATAAAATATTTCAGTTCTTATATGTACTACATTTTATTAGAGAACATGGCTGTGTTATATCCGTTATATCCTCGATGAATCCTCATGTATTATTATTTGCTTCTGTAATTTAATTCCGTAAAGAACTAATAAGGGAATACCATCATAAATTCTTTTATTTGGAGTTAGCTACTTTCACATATATTTTACGATATTAAATCATCACAACAATTTTGTACACATGTCTTATTGTTAAAATTCTAATTATATACTAAAAGATTTCATCATTTCAATTATGTCATACTTACTGTTAAAAGCTAAGTGAATCCATTAAATAAATTGGTTATGTTATTTATTATATTAATTTTTTAAATTAACTCTTATCTTTTATGTACATTTTTTATTTATTTTATCTATTTTTATGATAACTTGTGTAACACGCAATATCTACTTATAGTTTCATACTTATGTATATATTCTGCTGTTTTATGTATCACATTTAAATTTAAATGCACGAAATTGTGATTAAAAAATCTTTTTTATTTTTTTCTTATTTTCTCTATATTATTAAGAAGTTTACGGTATTTAATTATTTGTTTTAGTTTAAGCTTTATTTTTTTAAAAACATTTAAAATACATACATACACAGGAAGAAATAATGTTATATTAAATCAAATTCAATTGGAAATAATCTTATTAATTCAATAATAGTTTTAATAAAACATGAATATACGTATGTTTTATTAATATTGCTATTGAATTAACAAAATTATTTTTAATTAGACTTAATGCTGTTAATACAACATTATGTTTTTTCTGTGTATATACATTTAACATATATACTTATATACTGCATTTTAAACTTGTCCTATTGCACTCTATATTCATGCCCTTTGCTGGCATTCGAGAGGGGTCGCCTAACATACTGCTACGACCGCCATTATTCGTGGGAAATTCAGGGCGCGTAATCGCGTTCTGACTCCCTCATTTAACGAGCGGAAACATTATTAACGAGCGTATACCCGACTTTTTTTTACCTCCGCGCACCATCGCCGCCACCACCGCCGCTATGCCGACGACTCTTCGTCGCCTCTTTTTTCCCCCCTCTTTTTCTGAAAGCCATTGTCTATACGGTCGTCGCGGTTTCTCAGCGACGTGGCGTGGGAAGGTTCGCAGGGCCTTAAAGTTCGCGCCGTTCAAGGTGAGGTGATATGCACAGGGAAGTCGAGTTGCGCCGCTCTAACCCAATTTATGTATCGGAGCATGTTGTTGTGAAGCTGCATTTACACCAAAATCGATGAGCGTTTCCTCTCGCGAATTGGTACGCTCGCAGAACTCCAATACAGTTGTCATATGATGAGTTCGTCGCTACTTGACTATTCCGTGGGGAACTCCTGGGACGCTCATGGAATAACCCACTCCAGAAGTTCCCTATCCGAAAGCCAATTAGCTTGTCTAGTTGTATGGCAAATAGGACAGAATTTATGCATAGTCGATACTGTGTGCCACGCAAAAGTTTGTAATTATAGATAATATTGTTTCGTAATTTTCTTTTAATTACATTATCTAATAATGTGATCAACTCAAGTTAATTTTGTATCTGCACTGTAACAATTAATAATGCTTAAGTGTTAATATAGAATTATCGTTTTGTATATAAATTTTTCGAAAAAAATAACGCCCTAATAAAAATCATTTCTATTTTAAGCGTCTTAGCGATTAGAAATTAATGGTTTGATTTTGTAAGCCATCAATTATTTACTTAATTGATTCAAGAAGCAAATCGTCATAACTGCGTTACCAGGTTATCGTGCTGTTATGTCAGAACAAAGGTTGCATTATAATTGCAAATTTATAAATTTAGATTTGAGAACACGCGGCATACCGTAGAAACATGTTTATTAGGGTTCGCACGCGGATTAAGGGGGACGCGCCAAGCCCTAATTAAGTAATTACCGAACGCGATTAATTCGCGGCCGTAACTAATTAGCATCCATCCACGGCGGGATGAATAATAGCGCGTTTTAGTGGGGCAATGGGCCTTTCTCGTCTCCTTCGCCTCCGTATCTTTAATTACATATTAATATGTAAGCCGCGCAGCAATCGGTATTTCGATGCGCATACTAATCGGTCGGCATTGTTTATTCTTTTGGTTGCAGCCGGAAGAACGCGATCATTCTCAGGACCCAGCTGTCCGTGAGGGTTCACACCATCATAGGTGAGTACCACCATCGTGGATTCCTGATTTAAATCTCGCGTCGGGCTCCCACGATCCACTTGGATGGATCATCCGTGCCGACCGCGCGCGCTGATTCCTCGACCCTTAACTGGCAGCGTCGGGTCGAGTCTCGTTCTAGTTACTCGGTCACTTGTTTCGGTTCACCAACAACGGCGACCTTCTGCTAACTGTAACGTTAATGCTATGAAGCATTGAGTTTTGTTAATGATTATCAAGGCGGATGAATATACACATACAGGATGAGTAATTAATATTAAGATGTTTTATGTACGAGCATTTCGAATAATTTTGTTTTACCAATTTCTGTTTTTATTTAACCAATTTTAAAATATAGCAAAATCGATGATTATGTTTTAAAAGTGTGAATAAAACCGAAAAATCTTTTGCAAATTAATGTATGTAGGAATTAAATAAATAATTAATATTTTTTATTAATTATTTAATTCTCTATATCGATTTTGTTTGATTTAATTTCGATTTTATATGGAAATTTAATATGAGATCTATTTACAGTAAATCCTCGTTAACACGAACCCGGTTAACACGAACATTCGGTTAACCCGAACTAAAATTTGGGTCCCGGCAGAGTTGTACAGGGCAAGATTTCCTCGGTTAACCCGAACACCCGGTTAATACGAACTCAAATCTGGGACCCTTCGAGTTTGTGTTAACGAGGGTTTACTGTATTAAAAAATTTAATATTAAAAACTAAAAAAGTATATAAAGAAACGGTTTCTAAATACATTTTTGTTAAAAGAATTAATTTTCTAAAATTAAGAAACCTATAAATGAAACTTTTTAATACTGTTTAATTAATTTATATACATTTTTAAAGTTATTTTTGAATTTTTATAAATAATAGAATAATAAGAATAAATAATAGAAATAATTTTCACAGTTATGTAATAATATTTTTATTATTTTTTAATAATATTTTTAATTATTTATAGAATGATTTTATATAACAAAATGTTTTTCAAGTTAATTCATTAGTATTTTAGTTTTGAGGTCATTTGTTTTGGTTCATCAACAATAGCGTCCTAACTGTTATAGTGACAATGCGACCAATCAATGATTGTGGGTGAATAGTCACGCACATTTAATCATCAGAACATCAAGAGATCCAAATGTACAGGGACCGTGTATCATTAATATGAATAACTTGTATTGATTGTGATACTGACAATGCGTCCAATCGATGACGTTTGATGTTCCTGGATGAACACATGTACAGTTAATCATAATGGCGTGTTTGAAGGAACGCAGATATTTATTCATAGAAATTGTATGCAGAGATATGTAGCGTGACTAAAAATTATCGTACTTTTAAAAATATGATCTTAAATCTAAGACTGACATTTTAAAAATTTATTATGAAAATTTTTAAAAGCATAAAGGATATTCCACGAATTAAACTTTTAACATATATGTATATCTATTATTTTATTTTTTATTTTTTCCTATATATATATATATTTTAATAAGGTATTTCTTATAAAATATTTCTAATTTTGTAGTTACATCTAACAATGTAGCACAAAATTAGAAGTATTTTATAAATAAATGTTTATGTAATAAAAATAAAAGTAATAAGAATTTAATATCTTTAAATAGTTATATAGAATATAATAGTTTATTTAAATAAACCGTTTCTATACTTCTATAAGGAAGCATTAAAAAAAAACAATTTATATATTTTTATGTCTCATTTGTTATGATAACCTTTTAGAATTTAGTATTTTAAACCAATGATTTAATATCTCCTTTTTTGGAAATGCAAGCGACTCTTTAATATTATAAAACTTTTTATGATCTAAATCGCGGCTATAGAAACAATGAGTAATGAATGCATAATTAAATTTATAACACATTTTCAAGCAGCAAAATATCATCTTTTTAAATATACACCACGACATAATTATACAATGTCGCAAACAATGAGCTCTGTTGCCTGTTGATAATTAGCAAAGTAATGACTATGCCGTTGAGTGCGGAACCCTGTACCTGCGAAAATCAAGCTAATCCTTTATCGTGGCTCAGCGACCATCCATCACCGACGGTATGACAGACGGTACTTAATCACGCAATGTCGAATAAAAACTCCCTTCGTTCTACATTCTTTTTACTCGTAGTGTTATAAAAATCGTTATTGGAATTACAACAAATAGTGGCAAATACACATACTTCTCATTGATTCTTTCATCGCCAAATGATTTCTAGTTCACAGTTAAAAAATATCCAGATATTTATATCTAAACTGTTTAATATGTTACGAAAATATTTAGGAATTCTTAATTTCTTATTCTAGTAGGGCTTTATTGTGAAAATATAATTCAGAAAATATAATTAAAATAGTGCTAACCAAAGAAATAAAGATTGCCAGTCTGGTCGAAATTAATGGTGCATTTTATTATCCACTGGCGAAGATAAGTCTCAACTATTGATAATTAAAATAGCTGTATATTCAGAAAATATAATTGAAATGCTTTCCACTTATTTCTTTCTTTTTTTTTGAGAAGAAGTAAAAGACTAACATGATTAATGCATAATCTTTTTAAATCTGTAATAGTTATATGATTATATTGCAAATATTTAACACTAAGTGTAATACATATTATCAAAATATTATAAAAAATTCTATAATAATGCGACAATCATCGGTGTCTTCGACTTTTCTTTTTGAAAGCAAGTGCATTTTCCCGGCGATTACCTCGAACGTTTTCCTTGACGTAGTGGAACGAACTGAAATATTACAAGAAAATTGAATCATGCGATATGAGATTTTCAAAATTACTGCATTCGGATTTTATTCGCTTTTTTACGCCAAATGCATGCTCATGCGAATCTTTTCGGAATAAACGATGATTTGGTGTTTTATCAATTTTGTGGAAACAAAATAAACGATTCTATAAGGAACGTATTATTTCGATAAGCTTGTTCTGATTAAACCTTATTATGCTTTGAATTACTACAATTACCAACATGCAGTTTAACGACTTGTAGAGAAAAAACTGTGGGCTCTATTTATATTTTTAAAATAGATTTTGATAGCTTACACTTTACTTACAAGCTTGTTTTTGTTTTCACCGAACTTGTAGGGAATTCGGTTGGATGCACTAGTGCACACTGGTGCATATTAAAGCCGTTGTACACTGATCTAATCTGAGTAAATGTGAAATGCAAATATCTCGAATGATAAAATATATCAATCAAAAAAAGAAGGAGCTTAGAGCCGCGACAAGATGTTAAATATTGTAATACACTGAGGATGATCCGAATAAATGGATCGAAACGTATGTAATATGTACTCGAAATCATTGCATTTCAATTAAATTGTTAAGACACTAACATCTTGTCGCGGCTCTAAGCCCCTTCTTTTCTTGATTGATTTTTTAATCTTTTGAGCCTCTTATTATTGATAAAATACATATTTTACCAAACAGCACAATAAAGTGTATTGAGAATTTTGCGGTTTAACCCATTTACGTATTTATATTAAACATATATCTCTACGTTGATTTCTGTACAACGACTTTAACGTGCACCAATGCGCACTGAATGCATCCAACCGAATTCGCTATTACTTATTTATTTCTTTATGATAATTCTACAGATTATTAAACCACTTTAAAGATAACGCATTAAAGGTTTAACGAATGTTTCAAACATTTATAAAGGCATATTAAAAATCTTTTAATTCATCAATGTTTTAAAGCTTATTATTATTTAAATTATTTAAATGAAATTTACTTCTTAATTAATTTTATTATGGGAATGTTTTGTATCTAAATACTATAATAATGTATGTAGAAATATGTATGTTATGTCCGACGAAATGCGATTCAATTTGTTTGTCTGAATAAAATTTTGTCTTTTATATCGTGTATTCGTTTCTATTAACATTATTTTCGTTAAAGTGAGAAAGAGATTTCTATAAGATGTTCAGATGAGTTCATTTGACTTGCTAACATCAATTTCTTAAATAAATAAGCAAAGGTATTCCTTGCGCTTTTGCGCCATGTAAATTATTCCTTAGGGGATTAGTTTAGCTGTATAGCGTTGTTTCCAACAGATAGCAGTAGTTGCTACAATTGTTAACATTTTATTATATTTGCTTATATAAATGAATTAATTGTAATCACAAGATTTTTTTATTATTGTCTTACTATACATCTTCAAATGTAATGAACAATATTCGCAGTAATTGCATAGAATTATCGCAACACACTTTTACGTAATTACAAATTTTTTGATAAACTTTAAACCATCTTTCTCTTTTCACATTTTTTACAATTCTTAAATTTCTTACAATAAATAATTTATAATTATGCCTTAATGATTTTTTAAGATTTATTAAAAATTTATATTAAAGATATGTAAAAGCTTTCTTACCTACTTGCATTGAAATGTAATTATCCACATTCCTTTAATTTCTTATAATTAAATAATGATTGATTTTTAAATATCCTATATTTTTCTTTAAGTTCTCTGTCAGGACAAAAAGTTAGTAACATTAATATATTTTAAATATAAATTAAACTTACTAATAAACATATGTAATAAATTGTAAGTCGACCTAACTGGCAAGAGATGGTATTCTATTAATTACTACGTATCAACCATACGGATTGTGGTCCTCTACGTGTAACAAATTTAATATTAATAAATGCTAAAGCATCTATTATATTCTCCCCTATTATATTATCTATTATATTATACTGTTTTAGAAAATTACTTACTGGCGATTTAGAAAAATTAAAGCTTACTAATAAACTTACTAATAATAGAAATTTTGCTGAAATTCTTCCGCGGGTGTTGAATACCACAGAGAACGAAATTTGCGAACGATCATGTGTGTCAGGTACACCTGCGATCTCTGTGTCCTGGTTCATTGAACTCTGTGAAGGCGGTGGAGGAGATAATCGAAGGTACAGAATAAGCAAGAAAAAAAGAGAAGTTTCAAAAGGGCAGAGGGAGGAGCGGAAGCCAAAGTGGACCGTGCCGTTTTACATATTTTAACGGTTCTTCGTGTACCTCGGCCCTCGTAAAAATCGTCTGTCTTTTTTCATTTTGATCCTTCGTCTCTTCTTCTTGCTGTGTGACCTAACTGCCTTCGAAAAGCGAGTGATGAAGACGATCCTTGCAAGAATAATCCGCATACTTTATTTATACTTGAATACGTGCAGACTATTTCAAATGACAAAAATATCTCACGAAACAATGTAAATAAGAAAAGCTATTACGGAATAAGTCGAGAATCTAGATCGAGAAAAATTTATCAAAAATATAATGTTTATAACGTCTGCGAAACGAAAATGCTTTAATCTATAATATTTCTGTCTTTACATATATATATATATATACAGGGTGAGTTTTTTAAATTGACCCACCTAAATATCTCGAAAACAACGCATTTTAAAGAAAAATTGTTTCATACAAAAGTTTTGTGACTTCGAGGGGAACATAAGATAGGTCAAACGAAATTTTTCTAGGTAGAAACTGTCTCTTATACACATCTAGATGTGTATAAGAGACAGTAAAAGTATTAAGGCAGAGTTATCAAAAAATCAATAGTTTGCAAGATATTTTATATTTTATTCTGGCATATTTTGACATGAAATATAAAATATCTCGTAAACAATTCATTTTTTGATAACCGTACCTTAATACTTTTATGCACAGAATAATGAGACAAATCAATTGGTGTAAAGAAAACATATAATTCAAAAATATAACTGCACAATTGCATAATTCTTTTCAAAAGTAATTATGTATTTTTTTTACACCAATTGATTTGTCTCATTCTGTGCATAAAAGTATTAAGGTACGGTTATCAAAAAATGAATTGTTTACGAGATATTTTATATTTCATGTCAAAATATGTCAAAATAAAATATAAAATATCTCGTAAACTATTAATTTTTTGATAACTCTGCCTTAATATTTTTATGTGCAGAATAACTAGAGGCATCATATTATATTTAAAAAATCATATAATTCCATTAAAAAAATCAAAGGTCACCTTCAAATTTCCGAAACGCCTCTACCTAGAAAAATGTCGTTTGACCTATCTTATGTCCCTCTCAAAGTCACAAAACTTTTGTATGAAACATTTTTCTCTAAAATACGTTGTTTTCGAGATATTTAGGTGAGTCAATTTAAAAAACTCACCCTGTATATATATATATATATATATATTATATTTATAATATATCTATAATAGAAATAGATGTTCTTGCAATAAATAAATATCTCGTATAATGTATGTCAAAAGAGCAAGAAATATTACATTATTAGTATAACAACTATTAATAATATATGATTATATAATTATCAACACAAATGTGATTTCTTTGATAAAATTAGACAGACGATAAATACGAGATTAATTCGTTCCGCTTATATACATATATATGCGTTAAACATTAAAACAATAATCATTATATTGCCTATACGAAGTTCTTGTTGAAAACGTTATTATTATCGCGCCCCATCGCTCACTTAATCGCCTTTCATCCTCGCATCAATGCGCGCGAGGTGTACTTATCATGCGGCAACGAAATACCGCGATGAATAATTCCGCTATTCTGTTTCGCTCGCGAACAGATCATACAAATATTCCGCGGCTGGCCGGTTAACCGGACGCATTACATAGCACGCGAGGCGTGCCACGAGAGCACGTTTTCACGTATCACGCGACACATGGATTCGGATTTCGCTCACGCCGAGCAATCTGACAATAGTATTCAGTTGTCCACGAAATGGGTTAGATATTTTAGTAAATCGTTATAAAATTTTCGCAAATTCCAAATTCTTAATAAATTAATCTTTAATGTCATTATCTGAACATAGATAAATATCTATTTCTTCGAATTTTTCTATTTATATAATTGAATAAAGACTCTTGTGATTTTTCGCAACATGTATCGTGAAAATATCATGAATGTTAATCTCAGGACAGAAATTATTAGGAACAGAAATTACAGTTTTTAACATATTGTTATACATATTCTTTGACAGCTTGTTAAAATTATAATTTTATTGGATTTGATGAAGACTACGTATCATAGCTAATAAGATATTTTCTCTCTCTCGTATATATAATATTTTTATTCAAGGTATAAAACGAGAAAAAGTGATATGCTACAGAAATAAAATTCATAGTTTCTTGTTCAATATTCTTGATATTTTTATATTTTCAACACATTTCTAATTTGATTCTTTTTGTTAGTCTCATATTAGAGCAATGTTATGTGCTAATTGTCATTGCCTATGAAGTAAATAATCATGGATAAAGATAGGATGTGATAATAATATTATCACATCATATAAAATATTATGATATAATTTTTTGTCACGTTATATTTCTCATAAATTAAATGTTGCCACGATTTGTTTGTTTTTAATTGATCCAATTTTAATTCCATTAATCCTTTCTCTGAAAACTCGGACTTTAATGAAATTATTCTAAATAATTAATTAAAGTATATTCAAAATTTCTTGATCAAATGGGTTTTTATATTTCTGACATTATTAAAAATATAAAAATTTCTCGTTTTTCATGAAACTTATTGTCACGGAATATTCTTAAGATAGTGAAATAATTAGGAACATATTTGCATAGATTTGAAGAAACCTAGTACGAGTATGAGTATACACCTTTAAAATACATAAAACGTTATTTTTTCTTCCGTCAGGCAGAACTGAGACTCTAATCCGGAAATAAATAATAATAATAGTACATTGTTTCGAGTAGCATAAAATAATAAGCAATTAACGCTAAAACCTAACGTTGATCGAAGTGAAAATTAAGTGAAAGAGAATCTATGAGCGACAATAGCGCATTACGGCGTAGTCGGCAAAGTTGCTTAGCAGCGAAAAGAAGATACCAAGCGGAGACAGAGAGACAGAGCAAAAAGGGTCGAAGAGGGGAGACGGGGACCTTTGCTTATATGGTCACTGATTACGGAGGGACCAAGGGCCCCAGGGCCTTGGGACCGCTATTCTTAGAAGACGCGTCGTTCGTTCTCTCTTGCTCACCGTCATCCTTCTCCCCGACTCCTTCGCGTACCCTGCAGCGAACTCCTAATTACCTTTGCTTGCATATCTCCTTTCTTTCTCTTTCTCGCTCGTTTTTCCCGTCACTCCTCTCCTTGGACCATCTCTCTTCAGCATGCATTATGCATTTGGAGATCGCGTGATAGCCATGGATTATGCGGTCGCACCGGGCCTTCTTTTCCGCGAAAGAAATCGCGAATTGGGTTTGCCACGCCGCGAACCGTGACTTGGGCAGGCGAAAAGGCGTGGTTACGTACAAAATTGCAAACGAGATGTGGCCACGATGAACGAAGAGTATCTTTATATTTAAACGATGCCATTATTAAACATGTTCTATATTTAAAAGTTAAAGTCTTTTAGACAGAAAATTGTATTTTGTTACTGAAAAATTATTATTCTATAAACAAATAGAATCGATAATAAAAAATAATCTAAAAATAGGATTGACAGTAAAGAATAATTGATACTTTATATATTATGCTATTAGATAATTATATTTATTTTCGACCAAGCAGTATAGAAATATAAGAAAAAGAAAAAGATAGAGAGAGAGAGAGAGAGAGAGAGAGAGGAAGCGAGAGAATAATGACAAATTGCGCTTATCAAAGAACGTAGACAGAAACTACCTTTCGCATATAATACATCGTATCGACATGTCCAACTTTTCTCGCCTTGTTTCCGGTAAAATTCCCACTGCATATATTCACGGCATATTGGCGTTTCCGCGCTTTTGCACTATAACACGTTCCACTGGACTCATTCCTTTTTTCGTCGTCCTGACGAACTATCCGCGAACTTCTGCAGTAGAATCAGAAAATTCCGGTATGGCCGGCAGATTGAATTTACCCTGCCGCACCACCGATAAAATGGAATTCAATTATTAGTAATATGGTGAATCGGTGGGTCATAATTGGAAGAGGATCGCGCACAGGATGGCGAGAGAAAAACGGACGCAGAAACGAAATGGAGATTTCGACCGGGAATTCAACATGCAAAATTGATGGGACTTAATTACGAGCCTCTGTTTAATTGCACACCGGTGCTCGGTTGTTTACTTGATAAATAAATCTATTCGAGGGGGAACGGAGTCAAATGGTGAGTTTCTCAATGGGATCATGAATGCTCCTGAGAACGGAGGATATGTCGAATATGGCGGGGCGGTATGTTGAATATGCGCGCGTTCGCCTTGTTCATTATTGATTGCATGGGTCGCCGAGAAAATGTCATAAAAGCTCTATTGTAAATTTTATGGAGATTAATAACAGCGTTTATGTGAGAAAACATTTAGTAAATTTATTATCAGATTAAATTGATTGAAAATGACCATGCAATACAATAATTTTGAAGCTCGACTGTAACAGCATAATCTTGGGGATAAGTTACGGAATGAGGCAAAACTCTCTCGAAAGTGTATTTTGTAGATTTGACATTTTATATAGATAGCATTTACGTTTGAATGAAACAAATGTATTTAGAAACTTTTGCGGAAAAGACTAATTCTTATCAAAATTACATTAATTGCAACAATTACCCGCTTAGCCACTTCATTAGTCCATCATGATAAATTTCTCCGTTTACTGGGCTGGCATTGACACTGTACTTCATTAATTCTGCTGTTTTCGTTTGGTGATACTGAAATTAATCTTGGACGATGAAGGGGTTCCCGGTTTCGCCCGAGGGTCGGATTCAATAATCTGATGGCAATTTATATCAAATTAGCGGTGCACGCGTGCGCGGTCGCATGGAATTGCCACGATGGAAGAGGCTATGGTAAACGCGGCCTCTTCATTACGGTCGCTTTAAGTACCGTGATCTGAAAATGAGGTCCTTTGCAAAAAGAGGCCCCGGACTCGCGCAACAATGCGCGCGAGCGCGCCCACGACGACGGCGCGCATGCGGTATTATTATAATAAATGGTTGCGTGTTGCTTGTCTGTTGCAGAAAAATTGCTGAACAGCGAGGGCCGCGAGCTGCGACGAGCTCTCTTCTCCCTCAAGCAGATTTTTCAGGTGGGTTTACAATTCACGATGAGATAGAACGAGCGGGGTCGCGCGAGAAGGCCGAAAGAATGTATAGTGGACGGGTGGATGAGGAGAGCAGTTGCGGAGTATGCGACGAAGTTGAGCAGATATTTTTGCGCGAAGTTACTTGCCCGACGAGTAAATATTTGCACGGTGATTTGCGGAGCGAATGCATCTTCTCCACACTCTTCATCGAAGACGCACGTTTTTTCTTCTTTTCTCAAAGAAACTTGACCTGATTAAGATTGTGAAAAAGTTTTATTAAATATTTGGTAGTTTAAACTCATAATATTTGTTTTTGCAAGTTATTTGCGAATAACAAAACGTTTGTATGTACGTCGAATTAAAACCTATAGTGTGATAATTTTAATGTGTATGAGAAATGGGAAATACGTTCATTACTTATCTTAAGCGAATATTTCTAAGTATAGTTCGCATAATATGTCACATTGCTTAAATTAAAATATTTGATACTTTTTGAAAAAGTATGTATTAAAAAACGTAAAATAAGAGAATTGTCACATTAAAAACCTTAAAATCTTTGATGTTTTATTCTCTATTTGTTAATGGGACTATAGAAAATAATTATTAAATGTTTAACCTTTAAGAATATAAATGTATTGTGTCTAAAATCTCACTATATTAAATAATGATTTTCGCTAAACTTTTTTTTTAATAACGGTGTTCCACTTTCTCCGTGAACGATTTTCTTTCATCAATACTATGTCCTTTTGTCGAGAAAAATTGCAGCTTTTCGATACAAAAATTAACGTGTAAATTAAAGTGCATTTCGATTACTTTTTCTGCCGAAATGTATTTAAATTCGTTTTCAACATTTAATTTATTTACGAAATAAACAACACACACATATACACACTTTCTCTTTCTTTATTTAAATTATTATCTGCGTCTTTCTTTTATCGTTCTATAATTCTAAAGATTGAAATTATTGGAAATATCAAATTTTAATTTCGTCCCAATGAACGACAGAGAACGGAGAGTTAATTAAATCTTGCCCGCATTTGACGACCCTATCCCCCTTCCGATTATTCCCTTTGCGGGTTTCAACACGACTATGTAGCCCTCATATTCTTGCACATCCTTCGTCGTTAATCCGTACGGCTAATCGAATTTACCGTCGCGCAAATCAATTGCACGTCCGCCCTGTATCTAATCTGGTCGTATGGACGTCGTGTAACCGTATATTTCATAATTGCTTCCACGAGACACCGGATACTGAATGCGAACCTACCCTTTGTCCTTCCTCTTTCGACTAGTTTCAAATTTCCTCCGCAGCACAGAAATTGAGGAAACGCATCGGTACGAGTTCAATTTCGCTTCTTAATCCGTCGAGCTAATCGAGTCTATGTCGCGTCTAAATCCCGTGTAAACTTCTACCGTCTCTGGCTGGCGGTAGAGAAGTGGAAGAGGGGAAACATGGGAGAATACCGAAGGTACGCGAACCAGAGAAGTCCGACTAGATCGCGAACGGCTATGGCGCCGGCGTCGCGGCGCCTTGGAAACGAGGGGGTTTAATCAAACTTCGTAGATTTTCCATTATGCCCGCGACTTTGCGCCCGAAGCGGCATAACTAATTCCATTTAACCCCGACTACACGGTAGAGCGAGTTGGGCTTAGGTGGTAATGTAGAGGTAAATCACGCCGCCGTGACGTCGCTGTCAGGATCGGATATCAGCAGCTATATTAGTTCTTCTATATTTTCTCCGTAGTTTCTTGTAACTTGTTAGAAAGCTTGCGCGTACATCCGGAAAATATGTAGAAGCATGAAGACGCTATCGATGAATCGAGAATTGAAATCGTTCGAAAAACAATATAAAAATTGTATCTGGAGTCTGAATAAATATTTAATGAAACTTTCTATTATATGAGGAAATATTTAATAAGTAATTGCAATAGCTGAAAGCTAAGAACTATAGATTATTCTTTCTGGCCTATTTTATATTTTATTTTCATGTAAAATAATTATACGCGTGATACAGTGTTTGACAGATAATGCGATATTCTTTTAAATTTTATACATTAAAAGCTTTCCGTTCTGATATAATTAAGAAGCGTGTCTAGTTACAATAAATGCATCCAAGCTTTTAGGGAAACACTCCTGCAAACTGTTTATATTTAGAACATCAACACGGATTAATATTGTCGCCTCGTTAAGTTATAATCAAATTGACTTATCGCGGATTCCAATTTTCCAGGAGGACAAGGATCTGGTGCACGAGTTTGTGCAAAATGACGGACTTGCCTGCCTGATCAAAGTCAGCAGCGAAGCCGACCAAAATTACCAAAATTACATTTTACGAGGTGAGTACTTTATTCATTTATCATAAAATTGAAGGGTAACTGCGTCCCTAATGCTCACCTCCAACTCAATAAAGTCTAGACCTTTTCTCGTTTAAATCTCTTACTATTATCGATAAAACTTTCATTCTCTTAAAATGAATTGAGATTTTTCTACAAGCGTAAGAACAAAATGATATACCCAAGAATAGCAGTTTATTGATAAAAATTATTTCGATTTTTACAATTAAAATTCCTCTAGACTAAATAATTTTTTAAAAAATATGATACATTTTTTTTATAAAAAAAATATTAAGAAATAAGTGTATGCACATTCAGTTCTGTGTGTTGACAGAAATAATTTTACATTATTTTTCTTTTAAATGTATATATATTTATGCAAAAAATATTAATAGACACAAAAGATCCAGCCCGATCGAAAAAGATCTATATATCTATATATTTGTTGTTTGTCACATTGGTCTATCTTCACTTATCATTGTTTTCCTTTATTATATAGATATATAATTTAATTAAGAATATTATATATATATATAATATTCTTAATTAAATTCCTAACAAGTTATTATTTGTTGTTTATTTTAATAATTTCCAACGAAATCAAGCAATGATTGTTACAATCTTTTTATAATTAATTAAGATATATTTCCCCAATTATATGTGTCCTAATAACGAAAGATTTTATTGATACATATATTACAAAGACTAAAGAACTTTTGTCTT
The DNA here is from genome assembly GCA_003063835.1 of Aphaenogaster floridana. Taxonomy (NCBI): domain Eukaryota; kingdom Metazoa; phylum Arthropoda; class Insecta; order Hymenoptera; family Formicidae; genus Aphaenogaster; species Aphaenogaster floridana. Next base: position 455,063 of record NJRP01000101.1, on the reverse strand, counting down.
AATATTTTTAAATTTATGCAGATACTTTCTGCATTAATCAGCATCTCTATGAAAATCCCCAATTAATTTTTATAATAAATAGTTATTATTATGGCATACCGCTAACAAGATTCAATAACAATACCAGGAGATGATTATTCTATAAACTTCCGCAATAACAGCAACAGTCGGTGCATCCAATTAGACGGCGGGAAAGTCGTATCGTAAACGGACCCGCAAATTGAATTAAGAGAACGATGCGACCTTGCTGGTACATGCACATCGAGATTTCTTGGTAGACGTGGATGCTCTCTATGATCCCGCTTTGCCGCAAGTAACGATAAGATAATACCGGCGTAATGCAGCTAACGTTTAACGAGCGAGGTATCAACGTCCTCGTCTTTGCCTTTCCAAGAAGGACGCGGCGACGATGGTATTATCGTCTAAAAGTACGGCGAGAGAGAAGGTGACACCAAGTGTTAACGCGCCGCGTTTACGAAAGCGTCAACACGTGGGAGCCACGGTGGCTTGCAGCTACTCGTCAAACCGCGATGCGTCGCGAATTATGAATGGCGCTCTTTGATCGTGCCTTTTGAGTGCGGCATCTTGGAGCCGTGTTCAAGTACTTTGTAAACCGCCGGCTTATATGCGCATGAGCACGCTAATTTCATGTTGTAATCTTATAATGCATTCGTCGCGTCCGTCTCTGTATTAGATGGAGATGAAGCGAATCGAGGAACCTATAATGAGAAAGTAGAAAGTGCGAAAAGCAAAGATTTTAGTATCGCAAATGCAATTTTGAGAAATACATTTTAAGACAAAAATGATTGTATTTATTCTATTCACATTTAGATAAAATTTAACAGTCTTCTTTAATTGTTTATTACTTGATATGTTTCAAGCAACTTATTATTATTAGATTTTTTGCAATTTTTTTGTTGCAATTCTTATATTGCAGTTTTTATTATAGAAATCGTTTAAATTTATTTATTTATTTCATGTAATTCTTTATTTTTATTATGAATAATCGTATAATCTTATCGTCAATATATAATATTTTAGTTTGTTACATAACACAAACGGTACCAATGCGCGTATGTTGCATTTTGCAATCCATTTAAAGATTACAAATGCCCTACTGCAATACAATAATATCCGATATTCTGATAAATCGCGTGGCGCGATTTATACATACAATATCTAGGCTCTTAATTAGATTCCGCATCATGACTTATATCCCACGTAATGATAACAGCTAGATTAACGTTTATCAGTGGAACGTGCTTAAATCGCTTTATGATCATTGTCATTGCCGGCATGCGTTGCTGATACGAAGCACACGATCGCGCGAATACCAGAATTTTGATGATATACTATTGGAGAATCAATACACGTAAACAGTCTCATTTTCGTCGAGGTAAAAGCCTCGTTTATTTGATTGCACTATGCAGCTTCAAATTTGCATAAGTTAAATATTGATTATAATGCATACGCGAACAGGAGTAAAAAATCGCTGATTTTATATCAATATTATTTCTAATATTTTACGTGTAACATGATTCTGGCGGAAATTAAACATTGTTAGCATTCTCACAAATAATGTCGATTCAGCTGAATTGGATTTGGGATAGTTCGTTGCAATAGCAACTTATATATTTGATTTGACAAACGTTTACTAATTGGCTTTACGATTTTGTCACAGTGTAACATCAATTATTTCATTTGCGCATAAGTAACCTAGATTTTTGTGCGCATTTTATTTTCAAGCTGCACGTGGTTTACGTGCAATTATTATTCGACAAAGAAGGGGAAGCGAGATTCTGATTTTTTTTCTCATTGTTTCTAATTAATCTCGGTCGAAGCGGTTTGTACCTGCAATGCATGAATGCTTGTGCAGCAGCTTCCTTCTATATTTTTCGCACATTTTACATGCCAAGCGCGCCGTAATTTATTTAGGGCAGAGCCGGTGGAGCTTTCATCAGAATATGCGTGTTTTAAGCGATAACGTGTGAGCGCAAGCACATTTTTGACCGTAATATTATGTAGGATAAAATCCGAGTAAACCTATATGACCGCGATCGATGGAATTTGCACGTTAAATTTCAGTCGTGCCTGCCTGCGTTCGTGGCCCGGGGACGCGCCGGAAATCAGTTTCGTAAACAACGAAGCGGTATTGCGTAAAAAAATAGGTAACATCGTTTTGGATCGAGTCGAGATTGATGGGTTTCGCATCGGTTGCAACGACGGTTGTACTTTTATTTCTCATTGCGTATCTACATCGGCAGAGGTCGTCGTTCCGACGTTTCCGTTTATATTTTTGCGTTCCGGTAAAAATAGCGAAACGCCACAGCGCGAATTAAGGGGCAAGATTAATGGCTGTATATAGTGTCAACAGAGAGATCCAAAAATCTAGACGAAAAACATCGATTAATACGAAATATAGGGTAAAGGCACTAGTTCCGGATTACTCTTAGAATAAAAATTTATATTTTTGTATAAATACCAAACGAACTTTATTAATCATAATGAAAATGAAAAATACAATAATTATTTAAATGTGATAAATGATACTAGTGCCTGATCTGGTTTCTTTACCCTATTTAATGTAATTGAAGAAACGCATAGTATTGCAAAGAGATCTTATTTTGCGACATCGTAAAGAGAAGCAGTTATCTGTTTGCATAAAAATAAATTTTTACCTCCACCAACCTTCTAAAGTGGTTTAAACCGTATTTTTAAAAATATTTAATTTTTTTCTTCTTTTTTTCGATGTCTCGAGAATCTTTTGAACCTTTATGTTGTTTGAGCGGCTATAAAATCCACCAGAGAGGTACATTTACAGGCAAGCTAAAGGCTCGTCTCTCTTTATACGCGATTGTCTGGAACAATTTCGTTCTCCGTGTTTAATCTCGCAACTCGTTTGCATTCATGCAGCACTCGGCCAGGTGATGCTGTACGTCGACGGCATGAACGGGGTGATGGAACACGGGCAGACGGTGGAATGGTTGTATACGTTAATTGCTAGTCGTTTTCGGCTGGTGGTGAAGACGGCGCTGAAACTACTGCTCGTGTTTGTGGAATACGTGGAAACAAACAGTCTGCTGTTGGTCAGGGCTGTAAGGGCGGTCGATCAGGCCAGGGGCGTGGTACCGTGGATTAACGTGATGAAACTCCTGAAGGATTATGATGCCGCCGACACGGAATTGCTTATATACGCAACGACTTTGATCAACAAGTGTTTGAACGGTATCCCCGATCAAGACACATATTACGATCAAGTGGACTGCCTCGAGGAACAGGGTATGGAGGGCGTTATCCAGAGGTACATGTCGAAACAGGGCACAGATCTCGACCTGCTCAGACAGTTTCAGATTTACGAGGCGGTGCTGCATCACGAAGACGGCGACAGAGGTTCGCCTATACGTCAATTGGATGACAATATAAGGTAAGTGATATCATAGTTTGACGTTGAGCGTAATATAATTTAATAAGATTCCTTCTTTCTGATCCATATTCAAATTAATTAACATATAATTTTCTGGGATGTCTAAAAATGTATAATCTAGAAGAAAGAGGAAAGATCTTATGTACCTATTTAGACAAATATTCTATTTCATTTCATAACAATTTGATTAGAATATTCTGATCCGATATTTCTGATTGATTGCGTAGGAAAACTTTACGAAACCGAAAGTCTCTAGTGGATTCTCACGAACGACGAAAATCTCGGAGGCATTCGACAGGTAACTCGCCCCTATCGATGTCTTTGAATGCACGGCTGAGTCCACGGCTAAATTCTTTGGGTGTGAGCTCACTGAACAACACCTTGAACTCGAATCTACCAGATGATGACGACGAATCAAGTAGTTCTCAAAGTTCTCAGGGTCATCTAGGTGAAGTTCAGCTCAACGGCAGTTACAAAGAGAATAAAGGTAACGTCTCTTATTTTTTTTCAAAATCTAAAATTCCTATTTTAAAAATTTAAACGAACACATGTTCTAAATTGATTTGTTAGCAATTTAATTGCATTTGTGAAGTCGAATGCTTATAAGGCATGATCCTTGTATTGACAAATCATCAAGACCATGCGATTTTTTTTGGATATTTCATTAAAAACGCGATAAACGATTAGCATAAATGCTTTATCAGATCTTTGAAGATATCACATGTAGACTGAATACGACGCGATAGATTGAATACTTTACGTTTTATATATAATGTTATAAAGTATGCACATTGTTAGTATTTCTGTTTAATGTTATTTTTTATGTTTAAGTCTATTATGTGTTTATATTACTATAAGAAAAGAAATTTTTTGCGATTTTTATACACGATGATTAATGGAAGCAAAGTTTAACTTACATTTAGAGAAAATTTGCTTATATTTAATCTGTAATAAATTTATTTCGCATGGTAAATGTTAAAAAGTGTACATAAGAGATTTAGTTTAATGAAGAAAACATTGTTTCACATGTTTCAGTGGATGTTGGTGTTACACCAGCGCTGAGACGGCGAAGGGAACGCGCGGAGAGGCAGAGGAGCTTCATTAGAGAGCAACAAGAGGCTACTGCAAACATGAGAGCTTCGCTTGGTCACACCGATGATCAGGAAAGTAAGTACTTACGGATCATTTAAAAATACTCTACATGATTATTTTTTATTATTCTCAAACATAATTTATTTTATTCCCAATTAAATTTCCAATTATCACTGATAATATAATTCACATTTTCACAGAAGAGAAATCTTGTTATCATTTAATTCCACACTTTATATATTTATTTACAAATAAAAATAGGTTAAAAATATGTATATTAGAAAGTGGAATGTGCATACAGTTTTTTATATCTTGTAAGAGACAGATGTATATCCGCTTCTTGAACAAGTTTTTCTCTCGAAATAGGTGGATTTAATAAAAATAGATTATTTGATTTCTTACTATTCGCGTTTCTTTTTGAAATGACATGCATTGGGGAGATATTCTATCGTTACAATAAATACTTTTAACCTTCTGTTATTAAAGGTCAATTTGCAACAAACAGTCTGCGATATACGAACGGTACCTCTTATGAGAGGAACGCTGATTCTCCTTCGAACAAGTTGTCCAGAACGAACAGCAGAAAAGACTTGACGCCCTTGATGAATGCCGCGAACAAGCTCGACTCGGAGGAGAAGAAGCCATGGTACGGCAAAAGTCCCAACGAAGGTGTCGAGTACAACGAGAGTAATCACACCGACGAAGACGAAGATCGTCGAGTGGTTCTACAGCTTAAGAGGGAAGGAACCGTCAAGGACCTTACTCAGAAGTTGGCAGCACAGAATCTTATACCTAGCAGCCCCGTGGAGGAGAAAGTTTCCAGGTAATTTAGGGAAAGGCGCAGCCTTTATTTCGAATGCATGCTGCTCGATTGATTTATTCTCTGCATCTCGTTTCTATGTTCGCATTTACGAAACTTCAAAATACACATACAAACTCTTTATTAACCGACATTATAAGAAGGCATAAGAAAAGTCTTAAAATTAAAAATCTAAAAAAATGATTAGTAAACATTCCTTTAAACAAATATAAGCTTTCTTTATTAATATATAAATCATCTCCATTAGTATATGTATAGTGTGTATTCTAAAATTACGTAATTAATTATTATTAATTGAATTAACACTTTAATTGTCTGGATTTCATTAAAAGTTTCCATATTAAACGTGAAATATAATGTATTCGAATGCAAAAGAGTCGGTTTAACTTTTATGATAGATAGGAGTGGAAAATAATATATTAGGATAGCGCGAGGTATTGAGAACAACAATGATATTTGAGGGCTGGAAAAGTCGTATGAACTTTGTACTTTAGTCGGAAATTCTACCAAGTTAATTTTATACGAGATATTGCAAGAGTAGAGCGTTTCATATAAAAGTTACTTCTCCAAAGGATACGAAACTTCCAACAAATTGATAAGCAACCTTTTCTTTCGAGTTTTGTCATAAGACAATCTTTAGAAATATTTTAAAATGAATAGTTGATAAATAATATTGCTACAAAGTGTATACTATTTTAAATATTATACAACGTATTAATGAAATTAATGAAATAAATTATCAGAGATAAATTGATTGGGATGTTTTTGAAAAGATAAAATCATATAATCATATAATAAACACACATTTAATTCCAATAATTTCCATTTTCGATGTTATGAATGCATAAAAGTTTATATTGTCAGAATTGTCAGAATTAAATATAGAGATTATTTCCGTGTTTAACATTAAAATTTAAAGCCATGATAATTACACATATTCATTTTAATTACTGTATACAACAATTAATTAACATAATTAAAGTAATTCAGTTACTCAATATTGAAGAATAATATGACAATTAAATCGGTAAACGTATCACCAACATTATTCGATTTTAATAACTCGTCTAAATGTATCTCTCGCTTTATATCTTATGCTGTAAAATATGCTACTGTTAGCATTTGCTACATGAAATATATTAGCAATTTTTATGTATTCTTTTAGGATAGGAGATATGAGTGGGCTGATCTCAAAGGCAAAGGAGGGTCTAGCGAAGTCCAAGTCAAAGGCGGACGTACTGAAGTCGCCAACCGGCGATAATTTGCCCAAGCTGCAAGAAACGAAGAAATCTGAGAACGAGCTGCACTGGGAGGAATTGGTAAAGAAACTAAAGAGACCACTGGCGCTTTGCGACTTGGACTTCACCGATCTGAATTCCGAGGATGAGATCGACGTGCTGGGATCTGCTAACGTGACGAACGGAGTACCACCTCCGCCACCACCGATGGCACCTCCAAATGGAGACGCTTTGGCACCTCCGCCACCGCCACTGGGAGCAAGATTGCCGCCGCCTCTTCCTCAGGGTCCGCCACTGCCATTCGGTGTCAGCTTGAAAATGTCGAGGCCGCTACCACTAGCTAACGAGACCAGCAGCACACCGAAGAGTCCGCCATCCTTGCTTGCAAAGAAAAGCAAGAAGACGGTGAAGCTGTTCTGGAAGGAAGTACGAGACGATCCTAACATTCTTGCACGGCTCGACAAACACAAGATGATTTGGGACGAACTGACGCCTGTGGCCGTCGACACACAGAAGCTTGAGCACCTTTTCGAGAGTCGCGCTAAGGATCTCATCACCAAGGTGAGTGGTCTCCACGTACGACTTCTTTTACGCAGATCGTGTCGTTTTCGTTATACGAGTGCAACGATCCGCGAGTTTCACCGTTCCAAGCGGACGGCTGAAGGGAACGGCATAAAGAGCGATGCTCGTTTAAACGAAATCTACCTTCGGCTGCCTTTTACAGTATACATTGTAGTTTCGTATGATATTCTCCGAAATTTTTAATGAAATGAAAATAGGAGCCATATTTCGCCATATTATTTATTTTTATTATGATTTCTTTAAACGAGATTTATTTATCATCGAGATAATAATGACAGTTCCGGTTAGTTAGGCTAATTTGAAGAAATTCTCGAAAGGTTTATAATGACATTTAAGGATGTATCGGAGGTACAATCTTAGACAAAAGTGCATGAAATTTGAAATACTTGAATATCTACGCCTTACGCATAATAAATCGAGATGTAAGTTATCGAACGATAGTTGGAGTCTTATTTTTACTCCTAGAAAGGTATTTCCAGTATTATTTGCAGTTTTTTCATTTATGAGCTTAAACTTTTGACAGTGAAAATGCCAATTTTCTCAAGTTATAATTTATTTCTTTAAAACGGTGTAGTGAAAACGATTGAAACTTGGCAGATATTTTCATCTATCCGTATACTAGATGTACAAAAAAATTGAAAACATTGGTACTATTTCTTTAACATTTTTTCAGCTATGTTATCTGTCAAGATCGTCTCTTTCCATAAGAAAGAGAGAGAGAGAGAGAGAGAGAGAGAGAATGTAAAATCAGTGAAAATTAAAATCGTTATAACTCAGCAACCGTTTAGTGGATTCGTTTAAAAATTTTTGCAGCACATCAGGAAGACTAAAAGAACAATCTCACAAATTTTTATCGACCTCGTACTATTTTGAAGATAGGTCTAATACATCCTTAATGACGCATTAGAAAATTATCACTTATTATCATTTTCAATATATTTTTTACTTATTGTTAGCTTCGTATTAATTTGCTTCGTACAGAAAAAAATATTTTAGTTATATCAACAACATGTATATAAAGATGCATTCTAGTCAAACTAAACAGAATTTCTCGTTATCTCAATATTTTATAGCTGGTATGTTTAATAGACTTAACTATAAGTATTTGGTTCATACCTTTCCTGTTGAATCTATCAGATTTCTAATTTATGCAACTATATTCTTTTTCTAATATAGTACTAGCCGTTTTATGATTCGTTAATTTTGTATGAAAAACGAATTTCGATTTATGCAAGATTGTCACAGAACCTTTTCACGGAACTAAAATTCCACTATGCACAAAGCATATACCCATAATCTTGTGTGCATAAACGCCACTGTTGATCCAGCAGGTTGGGATTGCACGCGTTTAAAGGGGATGACATATTTCTATCGCGTCTGCTTGGCGCTTATAATTTTAATAATAATGCTCAAAATAAAAAAAGAAATTATTTATTTATAATTAACAATATAAAATCATAAAGAGTGATATAGTTACATGAAAAAACTTATTATTTTTTCAATTAGCCGTAGTTGTATAAAAAACAATTACCATAATTTTACAATTACAATTATCTTACACGGAAAGAACGGTTTTGCTGAAGTATCTAAAAATTTAATTAGATATAGATCAGAAAATAGTTATGTTGGACCATCTAAAATAATTGTGTAGGACGCTCAAACTAGTTGCTAGGATGTCAAAACTTTTTGCAGCATTGCCATTATGCTTGAGCGTCTTACATAATTATTTTGGATGATCCAATTATTTTCAGATCTGCATCTGGCTAAATTTTTAGATACTTCAGTAGAACCGTTCTTTCCATGTAGAAAATAAAATTTTCTAAGATAAATTTTCTAAGAAAATAAATTTTATAATTACGTTTAATATTAATTAATACTGGGATTAACACTAAATGTTATTTTATTTCTACGTAGAATGTTATTTTTCTTCTACTTATCAGAGAAAAAGTGTAGCTTATTTTATATTCTAGTATGTCAATTGATTTTTACAAATATGCGATCGAATTAATCAAATGTCGTTAATTTGTTTAATCAATTCTGAATTATAGTCGTTTCAAATAATTTAGTAATGATTTTTTCATTTTTGACAAATAAGGAGTGAAATTTGATAGTATAATATTAATAAATTATCTTTTGGTATTATTTCTTTATATATTAATTCTTTTATGAATTTATCCTATTTTAATTTTGATATTTTTTGTTCTGTTTAAGTAGTATAGAGACAATATTTTTTATTTTAAATTTAAAAAATATCAATTTTTGAAATAGTCGTTATTTTTCTGTGATTCTTAAAGATAATATTAATAGTTCAACTATTCCTTTTTTATTGAAAATCTATAAATCTCAAACTCATAATTAATTAATCAGATTATCAAAGATCTCTCTGAAGCTCATTATTATATTAATCAAATAAATGCTGGAGGCATCAAAGAAAATAATGTCTGAGATATATTCGAAAATGCATTACGCTAGCTTTGATTTTACTCAGTATTTTACATAGTATTGGTATTACAAATTATGTACATATTTTAATTATGCAGTTGTTATTACAGTTTTATTTCTATTGTAAAAGTAACCGCAATTATGTCAAAGAAAGACGATAAGATTTTCTTAGTTTATTCACTTACGATTTATTTTTTATATTTTTCAACCATAAAAGATTTAAAAAGTAATTAATTGAAATGATTATTTTATAAATATAAACAACATTTGAAACGCTATAAATTGAAATGCTATAAGAATATAAATTAATACATATATCAATTTTTGCAAGATTTCTGTATCTTTCTCTCGTTATTAAATTTATATAATTTTAAAAATGAACAATTTAATTTTATTATACAATATATTTTTAGGCTTTAATTTAACTTCTTTTGAATACATTGGATTTTATTAACACTATGTATGATCATTTATAACAATTTTATGTTGGAAGAGACGCGTTAAGATATCTACATGTGGTAGAAAAATTAAGTCAGTATATGTCACTATATATGTAATTTTGAAAACGATTTTACACATACACATGCGCGCCAGAAAAAAACAAAAATTTCTCACTGGCGTTGTGCCGAAGCATTGCGATCGAGTAGAGAATATCGTCGTTAATTACCGCAGTAATTACACGGCGCGGGTATATTGGTTTCCTCTCACCTGTGTATTTCGCGTCTGTGCGCAACTAAATCGCAGCAAGAGGTACTGCAGGGCAGAGAGATTGCGACTGGGTTGCGCGTATTTTTCGAGCGTTACTGAAAGCTGCCGCATTATTTCTCCGTCCTGGTTGTTTCCGACACCGGCTCTTTCTCGCCCTTTGAACCTGCTTAGCACACCGATAATTACAATCGACCTACGCTCATAAAAAGCAACGAAAAAATGGCCGCGTGCCAAGAAAATCGCGAATTTGTCGACAAAATAAGAGTGTAAACGAAACAAAAGATATATAAAAGGGAAACTCGCCTTTGACACAAATAATGACATTGTGCACAGTTGCTTGCACTTATTCCATAACGTCATAAATCAGAACTATGAATGCCGCATGTTCCGAACTAGTAGAAAGGAAAGTCAGAAAAATCAGTGCACGAAGTGCACCACAAGGATGATAATCATTGTATGGAAGACTTGGGGACAATTTATGAAATGGGATAATGTAACATTAACAATAGAGACCTTTATTTGTTATATTTACCAAAAAAAGAATTTACCGGGAATCAATTTTTTCGTAATAATGGAAGATAAACGTAACAAAATATCAAATCAAAATTTTATGATGCATTATTAAAAATGTTAAATTTGTTACGCTTAATTTTAAAAGCTTCTATTGTTTTTTTGTTATTTATTTTTGAATACCGATTTTTCCATTAAGATTTTTCCGCGGAGTTTGAAAATTTATTTTTTTAGATTTTATTGAAATTTAATATATAGCTTGGCACAAAATTAATTAGATAGCGATTTGCGTTAATATTAAATCAGTGTCCCGATTTAATACTTACATCTTTTCTCAGTTGTTGATAAATTTGTTGTTAAGCTATTCTACGATTCTTATTTAATACATAACTTATATACGAATCTTAATATGGCTTTATGTCTTCAATATTGTTTTTAATATATGAACAATAAATTAAATAACATTTATATTTTTATCTTTCTGCACAAACAGTATCAAAATTTTACTTATATTATCGTCTATGAAGATATATAGTACGATTTTGTATTATTTTTCTATCATATTACGTATTTTTAAAAATATATTTATGCTTTAATTCTTTATATTCGCGTAAAGAAAGATGTGAGATTTAACCCTCAGTACCCACACTGGGTTAGCGTAATCCGGCCGATTTTCAAAGTTGCGGCATTTTTTCCGATCCCTTTTTACTTATTGCAAAATATCTTTTGTGTTATGACTTTCTTGACTTTTTCAGCTGAAACTATCGATTTAAAAAAAAATGAATTATATATAAAATCGATGCATTACAACCCGAGATACAAGCAAAAGAAAACGCGGTTAGGAATACCCGGGTATGGATAGATAGGGATTTTTTTGAAGTGTGGGTACTAAGGGTTAAGTAAACTTTGATTCGTATTAACTTTCACTCAGCTTTATGCTCGGTCACGTATGTATGTAATTATCAAATAAGCGCTATACAATAACGTCGGCTAATTTAATAACGCGTTAACCATATCGCGTGAGGATAACGGTTATGATAACGATCATGAATAACGATTATGACGGCCGTCGGATAGTAGTAGGGGTTGTGATAGTGATGGTGGTTTACTGCAATACGACTAATTTTCTTCTTGTATTCTTGGCAATGTTGTTGGTGCTCGCACGAAAAAAAAAATGAACGAAATGGCATGCTGGAATTTTACAGGAGGTGAGTCTTAATTCCTTAACTTTCGGCGTGGTTTTGTTGATCGTTAATATAAATGCATGCGTTCCGAGTGCATTCTCTCACGAGTGCTGGTGTGATCGATCTAATGCTGACAATAACGCACTGATTAATGGAGATTTTGCAGACGATATTTCTTTCTTCAAGGAGACTGCTACATATACTTTGTAAATTGCGGTTGTAAGCCTCTCTTGTATTTGTTATTTTACGAACATTTTTTACTATAATTGGTCACTTTATTAGGGATGATTAGTAAGGAATGTCGCTATGGCGCAATACATATAATTATATTGATAATTACAATCTTCGTTTTCGTTTCACTACTATATCGTCTTTCAATAGGACATATAAAGCATTTTATCAATAATTTGCAAATTTTAATGACTTGCGAATTTTATGTTGTCTATATTATTTTCTCTTTTGTTTTAAAAATCCTATGCAAAAGTTTTGTTATCCTATGGCTTCCAATTTTTATGTAATTTTTATATTAAACTAATTTATAAAATTAACTGATTTATTCATAAATTTAAGTATATAGGCAATTTGACACCACGTTACAAGTAACAAGTTTGATGTAATGTTTACCTCATTTAATATAAAATGTTCTGAAAATTATAAATTTATTTTACTTTTTGGCATACTATTTTTTAATTGAGATATTATTTTAAGTTAGCATCTATTATATTATAATACATTTTTTTTATTTTTATATTCATTCAACATGAACTTTTGCATAATTTATGACGCATTGGAGATTGTACGGATATATTTTCTATAACATGTGAATTTAGATGTATGAAGGATGGTTTTACGATTTTACAGCATGCTAATTATTGCTATCTATTGTTTAGCCGTCATCTATGCAGTCAGATAATTTTGATGAAGAACATCCAACATCGTCCATATACATATATATTTCCACTTGCAATCAAAAGAATGGCTACGTTTATCTCATTCTAGTGGCGTTCTCAATATATCCTACAAATTACTATTTTCACGGAATTATATAACATGTTCCAATATTTTATAGTTTTTGGTGTGTTTTTGTTGCACAGTAAAAGATACTAATCGTACCGCAATAACTTCAAGTGCTACGGAATAATGACGAAGAGAATGTCGAGGTTGCATCACGCGTATTTCGATATAACTGAAAATTTTTTGTTTATTGTTGGCAAACAGAAGCAGCAAGAGATGAACAAGAACAAGGAGATTATCGTGCTAAATCATAAAAGATCAAATGCTATCAACATTGGTATGACAAAACTACCGCCACCAAGATCTATCAAGACTGCGATTTTAAAAATGGACGCTACCATTATGAATAGAGAGGGTATCGAGGTGAGAATATATCATATTTTTTTATTTTGTAATCTTCGAATATATATTTTTTAATTGCATTTACGAAACTGCTCTAAGATTAAAAATGAAAGAAATGTTTCTTATATTTTTACATGCAATTGTGGAAAGAAGGTGTACAGTGTGTGCGAGCGTGTATAGTGTGTTTTGACAGTTTTGATATTTTTAATAAAATTAATTATTGAAATTGAAATTATTAAAAAATTTTTATAGCAAGATTAATTATTTCTTATTTTTTGTTAATTTCAATTGTGTAGTTTACACTTAATGTATATTCTTAATCAATTTTTCAACTTTTATCCGCATGAATCATGTCGATCCCGCTTAATTTACCGGTCGATAGAAAGCCTTGAAAATTTTTCAAATTTCTGTTGATAGTCAACCCTGAAATTTAGTTAAAACGCACTTATATATTCTAGTTTCCGAGTTTATTCTAATTTCTCTAATTTTGTATTGGCTTTTCTTCTTCGTTCGTTTCCCTCCTTGTCCCGAAATCCTCCCAACAGAAACTTCTTACGATGCTACCTACTAAAGAAGAAAAGTCCAGGATACAAGAGGCGCAGGCTGCCAATCCTGACCTTCCTTTAGGATCGGCCGAACAGTTCCTCCTGACTTTGACCTCCATCTCGGAATTGCCAGCAAGGCTGAAACTGTGGGCGTTTAAATTAGACTTCGAAAACTCTGAAAAAGTAAGTCTCAATATCATATTATGTATTTTTTAGTAAACCTGCAATTTAATATCTCCTGATTTTGCAATTTAATATCTCCTGTCGCTCTCGTATAAAACTATATTTGTCATAGGAAAATTTAATTTATGCTTCAGTGTTGATAATTTTATAACTAAGTATCTTTTGAATGAAATATTACATCATTGTTTGTTAGAAGATTATTTGATAAAAAATTTAAATTTAATTGTGAATCTCAATTAACAATATGACATATAAAAAACATCAACTTACACAGATTTCTATAGAAATATCTAGATCGCTAGTTTCGAAAGAACTGAAAATGAAGCCAATTGGTATAAGAGAAGGGATAGTGGCCATCTTTACCGGGTAAATCGTCATAAATTGTCATAATTATAGCATTTTTTAACAGTCATTTAAACTTTAGGTTTATTGAACGCTTTACATATTATATATATGTATATGTTTGTAAAACTATTATTTATTGATTGTAAATGTGCTTACCGATATAAGTGACTGATATAAGTTATCCAAATTCATATATATCATTATAAATTTTAAATTTTACTTCTGCATTTGCAATGAGGAACTGCATACCTATAAAGCATCTTCCTTTTCATGCAGAAATGCTTAAAGTAAAACAGTAAGAAAAATATTTTTTCAGTTTTTATTTACAATTATAAAAGACATAATTATATCTGATGTGATGTTCACACCAATACTTATTCACAAAGCACTTGTACGTGACTGGGTACAAATGACGTCTCAGCTTCAGCTTGATCCGTAACAAACTATAGCATGTTAGCAATTTAGAGGTATTTCTATAGAAATCTGTGTTAATTCATAAAAGTAACATTTCTAACTTTAACTTTTTTCACAATAGAACATGAATTCTTCTTTTTCTATTTTCTTGATTTAAACGAAACTTAATTTATTAAAGAAAATATATTTGCGCGAATAATATCGTAGACATGTGACCCATTGTCAGTTGCATACGATTTCAATTTGAAGTAGATGTTATTCGTTGAATGCTACTAATATGTAACATTAATTAAATTAGCTTCTTTTATTTCTTTTCTTTGTCCTCTCTTTTGATTTCGCGCGCGGATTTCATCGCGGATTTCATCGCGAATATCAAGACGAGAAGGAATGTTAGCAATGTAGGAGAGGAAGTTGGTAGGTGGAAGAGCGTTCTCGGCGCATTTCTTCGACGACAAAATGGCAAATTCCGATATTGTACCCGAACTAGGAGAGGTCACTCGGTGATCTGACTTTCTTGGCATTGCTCGATTGTAGATGAAACGCGAAATAGTGCGCGCTGGGAATGGTTCGAACTTGTGATGCATACAAGTAGATATAAAAAGATTCGTCTCTCCGAATCTTTTTATATCTACTTGTATACTTGGAATATGAGGTACACCAGTTCTCAATCAAATCGATCAATTTAGAAATGTATGCAAAAATTGATAGTGATAAAGTTAATAAAAATATTTTTCAATCAGAATTATAGATAAATAACGAAAAAAATAAATGTTGTATTTAAAATTGAAACTATGCTATTAACTTCTGTTATTTCGCTTTTCAAATAGATTTAATACATGGGTTTCGAAATTTTTTTCATGGAACATACGCGTTGCAAAAATATTTGTATAAAAAATGATTGTCTTTCTGTTTTTCGCTTCTGGTTAAAACGTAATAATCCATGAATTAACGATTTCTTCAAATCCCAATGCAACAATGAGATGCGTGATTATGAAAATCGACATAATTACGAGCGTTTTCGAATCGAGGAAATAAATATGGAGCGGTTTTTGTAACTTTCAGGAAATCGCGGATCCTTTGATGGATTTGAAACAGGGTATGGAGACCTTGCGAGTGAATAAAACGTTCCGTGGGATTCTGAGCACGCTCCTTTCGATCGGGATATTCCTCAACGGAAATGAGGTGGGTATTGAATGCCAGCCAAATGATATCCACTTAATCCGTCTGTCCCGCAACCGGGTGAGATTGTAGCAGTTCGAAACCTGACGATATCGATAATTTAGTTCTAACTGCTGGTTGGGTAGGATGCCTTTCATGCCACTTGGCTGGCTGCCAAATTTTTCCGAAAACAATCTCGGTTTAATACGGAGTTTTGCTGCAATCACGGTCCGCTATTTATCCTCGGAACAGCGCTGGAATTTTTGAAAGTTTTGACGGAATATCCACTGTATTAAAAAAGTTCTAATGTATTTTCCGGCAGCTAGACTTGCATCAGATTAATTTTCGAGCGACGCAGTTATTTCATAAAAATTTCTATATCCATATAATATAAATACATAAATAAATCTAAATATTTACGAGCATCGAAATGAGACGCGCGATTTTTCCGGCGATGCGTCGTGTCACGACGTGAAGGCTTCATCCTTTTTCAGGTGAAGGGCTTTCAACTAGAATACCTCGTCAAAGTACCTGAAGTGAAGGATACGGTTCACAAGCACTCGCTGCTTCATCATCTTTGCCACATGGTGATGGAGAAGTTTCCGGATTCTACAGACCTTTATTCCGAGGTGAGAGTCAGTTAGCACGATCAAAACCCAAGAGAATTTTACATTTCGCCGTGATATCGCGGCTATAGTATTATTGTGTATTTATGAAATTAAAATTAATTTTATTTGCTTGTGTGTCCCCATAACTTTTTCATTGCGATTTTGTTCTATCCCATTGTCTACATCGCATGAGTTTGAAATTTACGCAAAATAAATCGTTTTTGGAATCTTTTTGCTACTGGTTCTAATTTATCTTATCGATGTAGACAATAAAAACTTTAATTGCTGTACTGCGTGCGTTTTTCAACATTTCTTTTCCTATATTTTAATGATAATCTTTGGATAGATAATATCAAAGATTAATGTTACAGCTTTGAAACGAAAAATAGCTTACAATAGAAGATATAAATCGGGTTAAAATAGAAACAATATATATTGCAATTGTATTTTTCGTAATTTACGCGAATATAATATTCCGACTATGAATATATGACTTTCTTTATATAATAAAATTATTTTTATTAAAAAAATAAAATAGAAAGGTAAACAGACTTTTTGTATCTCTCTCAGATAAATTGTAAACTATATTAATCTCCTCGTATATATTTTGAAGACAATTGGAATAGTTTTCTCGGCACCGCCAACGCCGTTTTGCTTTCAGATTGGTGCGGTAACGAGAGCCTCGAAAATCGATTTCGACGAGCTGGCGGCGAACATCGCGAAACTCGAGAGCGAGTGCAAAGCGTCTTGGGACCATCTCAAACTCATTGCGAAGCACGATGGTTCTACGATGATGAAGGTCAAGTGAGTATAATTCCCGCTGAGTTTCTTAGCCCCCGAACCAATTTCCGAGATTCTCTCTCTTTCGTCTTACCCCTTTCTCTGAATCTTTCTGAGTGTTCGCGTTTAAGAAGTCCCAAGTGGCTTCGATAAATTTGGAATAGAGTTTTTTTTTAGTGAAACTGGCTGCCATCCAAGTGGAGCTTCCATTAATTACCGAAAGGACATTTTCTCTTCCCTCGGGTCTTTCCATCCGTTCTTTCTGCTGGCAATCATTCGCACTGCACTTGCATTTTCCCAATAGACCTGCATTTTTTATTTTTCACGTCATTTTTAATTACTTTTTGTCCTTTAAACGCTTTATCCTTTTCACGTTTTTCAGAGCAATTAATTACAGTCAAAGATATTTTTTATTAGCAACAAGGCAATACACATATGTACACAAATAATACATAGACATATTTATAGTTTATATTTTATTTTATTTGAAGTTGTTATTTTTTGATAAAATTATTAAAAGTTTTATTTTGTATATTCAACAATTATTTGCTGAAACGTATATTCTTCTTATAAATACATTGTTTTCTTTTTATATCGCAGGATGTCTGACTTTCTTGCCGATTGCGCCGAAAGGATAATCGTCTTAGGCATCGTGCACAGACGTATCATAAACCGTTTCCGCAAATTTATTTTGTGGCTCGGTATACCATTGCATAGAGTTCAAGACACAAAGCCAAACGAGTTTTGTAGGATTGTATCCGAATTTGCTCTGGAGTACAGGACCACTAGGGAACGAGTAATACAGCAGCTCGAGAAGAAAGCCAATCATCGAGAACGCAATAAGACTAGAGGAAAGATGATAACAGAGGTAAGTTATTTTCGTTTTGTTGAAAACCATCATAGCGAATTTTATCGATTTAATTTGTATACTTATATTAGATTTTGAATTCAGAGTTTGATTAGCCTAGGTTGGTATTAATAGTATCAATATTAATTAGCCTGGAATGTTAACTAAATTTGTTGTCTTCGTTTTTTATTTTATTTGCAATTTTATAATATATATGTATAAAAGTATCAAGTGTCAACAAATTATTTTTAAAATATTTTTTATACTCCGATAAAGCTATTCAAATTATTTTTTGTTGTTGTCATAAAATTTTGCGTGCATCTTTTGCAAATTTTGTTCTGTAAAATTTTGATGTTGTTCTTATTACAGGTCGGCAAGTTTCGTACAAAGGAGGATCGAGCGGACGCGGAACTCAGGCAACTACTTGGCAGTGACATTTCAGACGTCGAGAGTATCCACGGCACTTTACCATGGAGAAGACAGAAGAAAGATGGTAAGCTTTGTCAGATCTTTTTCCTAGATCTTTTCTTCTTTTTATTTTAGCACAATAACATTTTTGTATTGGTTTATTTTTTCTTTTGCATAGTAAATTTTGCCTAGTAGAAATGTACGGTAAATAATATCTTATTCTTCACAATTAACAGCGTAAGTAATTTAGCATAAATAATTTAAGCTGAAAATGAATTGTTTGAAATACCCAATGCCGCTTAATATAGATGTTTTATATTTTCTGAAATATTTAGCAATCCATTACGTTCCATTATATAACATAATATAATAAACGCAATATATAATATGCAGATAAAATGATTTTGATTTGTCTCCGTACTACGTATATGAATAACATATACGATTTATGATATATCGATTTATTTTTTAATACAATTGATTTAAATATTATACCATTTTTACACGCATTACATTTTGCCTGCTTTACAGATCGTTTGGTTCATACAAAATTTTATATTTTCTTTTATAAAGCCATTTTAGTAATTATTACCACATTTTTCGCCAATAGAGGAATTAACAAATTCTGATACATTAAAATATAAAATTGTACAGGGTGTAAAAAATGTGAGCCACTATTTCAGAATCGTATTTCACTCATCGAAATGAATTAAAAAGTTCATATACATATGTTCAGAACTATGTCGCGTTATGTTTGAGTTAAAACTTAAAATAATTAGAAAGCGTATTATTTTATTTTCAACAATGCAAAAAACAGTAAAAAATAAACGAATTATCTACTCCCAGCTTGTTGAGAACATTAATAATCTTTGTCAGCGCATTGAAGACGGGTTTAATGAAATACGCCGAGTGTTTGTGAAAGAGTGAGAAAATCGCTAAGAAGACGTGCGGAGCAGTGTATTTTTGCTGGGGGCGGTCACTTTGAACATTTGTTCTGAGATTTGTTTTCTACTGTTTTGTATTGTTGGAAATGAAATAATATTCTTTGTAATTATTTTTAATTTTAACCCAAACATGACTGTAACGCGAAAACAACACATTTTTAAACATATGTTTATGTGAACTTTTTTGTTTATTTCGAAGTAGAATATGCTCCTGAAGTAACGGCCCACATTTTTGTTACACTCTGTATATACATCCAAAGTAGTTTTCTACTTAATTGTCCAATTTTATTTTAATATAGATTTAATTATAAATTTTTATTTGCAAGATATTTGACGTTAAAAATGTTTTGAAAGTTAATACTGATACATCGTTAAATTATTATTGAGAAAAAATTAATGAAGATATCGCGCATGATTTACAGCTAGAAGGAAATGCGTGACTTCTTGGAGCATTATGTGCATAGATATAAACAAAATATGCACATGCGTATTAATGCGTATTTATGAATCAAGTAAGAAGCAAGTATTCTCGCTTTCGCGATCGGACGAACGAGATTTTATCACCGCGAGCGATCACGACGTAACATGATTGCGGTTTTTTAGCCTCTGTTTAGCCTCGCTTTTAACTTGCGCGAAAATAACGCACTCTAAAAGACGACGGCCGCGTCGGCTGTTCTACCGCGGATAAGAACAAAGTGCGAGAATTTCTCTTCATCTCCGTAATGTTCCAGCTCGGTGGTGGCGGCGACGCCCGCGAGATAAATGTCGCCCTTAAGCAGCGGCTCTTGCAGGCAAGATTTAAGGATAGCACCGGGTCATTTGACGATATTACCGGAAAACGAGAAGTAAATGCGTTGCCGTCTTTGTGATTATACGACGCGTTCGCGGACACAGTTCTTTTCTCCACCCCCGTGTTTAGCCGAACGTGAAACTTACCGGCGCGCATAAGTCCCCGTTCGTTATCTTTATTGCCTTCGCATGGGGACTTATTCGGCAAGTTTCTCTTTTATGCGACTCAGAATTTTCTTGCCCGAAATTCGCGATGATGTTCGAGATTGCGTGTAGCCGTTAAGCCGTAAATATAACTTGGCTGTAAGTAGCATTATCATTCAGTTGCAAGAAGCGTCAAGGTAGGATGTCTTCGACGGCGTTGCTCCATAAATTCCGTATTCATGAAAGAAAAATTTCAACTCGAGTGGAATTTTGTTTTACTCACTCTTTATTGCGCTTTACGCGCACTACATAAGATGGTAACTTTGCCTCAAGAGGGCAGAATGTAAAAGTAGTTAACTTCCAGGGGGAATATTCGAAGCGACGTGGATATTATTCGAGTCGGCGCGAAGAAGTATCGCGTAAATAACGGCTTCTAAGAAATTTATTCCTAGAATTTGTTCGAAAGAATTCTATTGGACTCGATGTTATAAGTTTTATCGTAACATTGTTCACGAACTTGTTATCTTCCGTGCTTTCTTCTTGCCAATTTTTTTTCCAGGAACTCCCTACTAACTTGTTATCGTATTTATTATTTATGAATAGATATTCTATGAATATAATTATCAAGTCAATACAATAATTTCTTTTACGTTAAGAAGAATATTTCAATTCGGTCTACTTCTAAATTAATTGCTGGTTGGAATTTATATCTGCGTACTTATGTGTAATAAATACAATAATTGCAAACTGAAATTTAATATTTATAGAGATCAATTACGTTCAATTAATTACAAAATATAGTGATTTACAAAATTGTATGTTTATAAATATTTGTGCTATTACTTTAATTGGAGATTATTGAAAACTTTGATTATTTTGCAGTTAGGCATCTCCTTTAATGGAATATTTGGAATATCGTAGTTCTGTTCCATTGCGATAAATACTACAATAGGATAATTCGATATTGAATATAACATGTTTCGAGGATCTATTCATATTCAGGGTAACGAAGATCCATTGTTACATATGATCAAAACCCGCGGGTGGCAAAGCCACCCTTGGAAGAAGATCTAACAGAAGCGACTGACATGTCCTGGATCTCGTAAGACTATATTACATTGTAACCACAGATCACCACTTTTCTGGAAAAACGTAGAATTTTTATTCCTGCTCTCGCAGAGAGGGGTATGCGAAGGATTGGGTCGACTCAAGGAACAAGAGGTTGGTGCCTATCCAGCTCTGTGCTCGTAAACCCAACCACCCACATGCATTACCGTGGCTGCGACCATCATAACTTTTCTCCCCTTTATTCTCATGTATGCCCCAACATAAAGTATCTAAACGTCCCGTCTAAGTCGTGCTGGCGTTTCCAGCTGGATATGACGGCCCTCCAGTTTCAACAGCTGGAAAAACCTCGCAAGTTGTGTGACAAGGATCACGGAATGATGATTTATTTCAACGATTTACTGAATAGTATGAACAAATTACTCGATTAGATACAACGTTAATTATTACACTTGTTAGCTGTTAATAACTTTGTTCTTATTTTCGTACTATTATTTGTTATAGCATTCTGCTTTTGCTAAATAAAATTTTGCTAACTAATTATTGCGAGAAGTACGAAATCAAATGAAATTTCTTGTGTTTACCTGAGTAAAAATATTGGTTATACTTTTTCAAAAATTAATTTCTTGTGCTTTGTACAAAAACGGATTAAGCAAGTCACATAAAAGTTATAAGAAAGTTTTTAAAATAACATTAATAATAATATAAGTTTATTTTTTACGATTTTTTCATGAGAACACGTTATTATAATAATAAGTATAAGACGGTGATATTTCATATATAGGTATTGCTTTTCACTCATTATTAAATGCAACTTCATGCTTTCACTGAGTTTCTTAATGATTAATATTAAATAAGTTAATTATACAATATTTTCTTGATTTATTTTTAACTAGAAAACTATGCACTTGATTCACTTCAATCGCTTATGCAACGAATGTAGTAAGTAGGACATAGCATTATTAGGGTCTGTAGATCAGATCAGCGAACAGGAAGCCATTTGAAAGCGTTTAACATTCCTTATGGTAGAGCAACCACGAAAATGAATTGTCTAGATTGATCTACGGCCGTCAAAGAACGCGTAATAAGCGAGACTTAAGGACTTTTCCTTCCTCTTTTCGCGTTTCGCCCATGAAAATTCTATTACCACCCTCTCATCCCCTTCCTACTTTGTCTCTTTTTCCACAGTCCTTGTATCGAGAATGTACGGAACTGCCTCCACGATAGCTTTTCTGGGACGAGTTTGAAAGAAGCTCTGGAAGAAATTCTGTGTATTTGACAGTTTCGAAGTTTCTACCCTGCGGACCGAATGTGGTGATTGTAAGAAATGAAATAGTGAGACGATGTGGAAGAAGAATTTTGCAGATACGTAATTTCCTGCAAAAGATTGTCTTTGGTTAAACACATTTTCCTTTTTGAGCACATTCCGCATGAATAAACAGAAGAATCTATCTTATAGCCGAAGAAATTGTGTATTTAGTTGAAAATAATAGTTGAGATCAGTAATAATGTATTGGCAACTTGCAGGATAATCATATTTCTCTAAATAAATCTTTGAAAATGTATAAAAAGTTTAATAATTTATCAATAGACAAATTTTATTTATGTAACTAATGTATTGACTATGAATTCAAATATTTGATAATCTCTTATGGATAAACTATTAACATATGCAACATGTATTTTTTATAAATAATGGAAAGATATGCAGTTTGCTACGCTGCAAACGAAGCTATCACAGAAAAGAAATTTTGGAGTGTATTTATAGAGCAGCAGAAAATATTATTATGTTTTAGGACGTATAATTCCACTGGGTCCAGTACTCAGGGACGAAAGCACTAACGGTAACTTGGCTGATGGCGTTGATGAGCTATTGGAATCTCTGGTGAAAACCGCGACAAAAACGCCAACCACCAGAACTACGCCACGCGAACGCAAGAGGACCAGACACGCCGATCGTAAGTCTTGTAAGTGTGATCCCAGCACCACATGCACTCAGATTCTCCTCTCCTATCTTTATCGATCGGTCTTTGGTGGAAGAATTGATTTGTCAATCGATAACAGGTTAGATCCTAAATAATAGCATATCTGCATGGACGCAACGTAGATATTTTATCGTAAAATCATCAATCTGTCAATTTCTTAAATGCAATACATTTGATAATATATCAAAGTAATTAAAGACTTCAAAAGAAGCAAGTTATTATTAGTTAAGATATTTATAATATTACTTGTAAAAATGGTACCATCGCATATGTGCCCATTCTCATATGTTAATTGCATTAGTTTCCATTTTATGATAGCCTTTCAGTATTATTTAATATAAAATAGAGTAGAGAGAAGATGAGGAAGAGAGAGAAAGAGAGAGAATGGCAAAGAGAAAGTACATATTATTATATAATGTAACGAAACGAAAATTTGTAAGTAGCGTGAAAATTTGCCATTAAAGTTTTATAACAGAAGGTAGTGGGCGTTAACCACGGAATTTTCCAATAACTTCCAACACCACGAGAGCCTTGAATTATTCGGTGTGAAGTATACATTATTGATAACGGGTTGGTCCACAGATAGAGCTATAGGGTCAGAGTCGATCGATAAACGAGAAGTTTGGAGATGTCGGCGTCGACGCCCTAGATCGAACATGCGATCGTAAGCGTGTCGTCGATTCGGTCTATCTTATATTTTCCATGCACTTTATTAGCACCGCAATCTATCTCTACTTTAATATCTATGTTTATTTATCTATCTCATTTGCTGTTATGATAACTGATCGAAGTTTAATAATGTAAATCTTGTGTCACACAATTTGAATCTTTGGAATAAGATGACTCGAACGGTGCTTTCAAAGTAGATGTGGAAATATGTAACATAAAATTATAAATGATAATAACGCGTAATTATAGGCAATATAAAACATAGAATATAATGAGAAAGAATATATACGCTTGTACAATTTATACATAAAATGAATATTAATATTTCATAATCTAAAATTTTAGGTACATATTTTTTAATGATTTTGAAAGTTTTCTTCTCTTTTTTTAAATTTTAAAAGAATATTTTTTACTCAGGATATAATTATATAATAATACGAAATTATTAAATTTTTAAAGAATTTTATTAATTTATATAATTAAATTCTTGTTCAAATAAGATCCACTTGAGAGATATTTTTAACTAAAGTTCTTTAATTGTCAATATTGATCATTTTGTTCACAAGTTTTGCCGAAAAAAAGCTGAAATCATGATTCGTTGAATAATCTTCTAAACGAAAATGCTTTTAAAGTTTAATATGAATCTCACGAAACGTTGTACAAAGTATAGAATACGAACGATGCGCAAAATTTTGTAATTCTTATCAATTGCAAAAGAAATTTCGTCAGAAATTGTAGTTATTAGTGAGAGCAGAATTCACGCGCGAACATGATTAGAAATCTGGTAACGGAAAATGCAACAATCTGGTCGAGATAACGTAATGCAGCATAATGCCGGTAGATTGTGGCGTTTTTCCGTTTCTGTTTTGCCAAGCCAGTGATCGATCTCAGTAGGAAGTTGAAATAATTCTTCGCTGGACGATAGCGCGTAAATCTCGCCATAATCCGATCACCGAGTACGTTGGCCGATCTTTTCTCTCGCGATACTTATGATAAGCCGGTTCAGTACGCGTCCAAGCGCGTCCAGCACGTACCCTTCTTTCACTATTATTGAGAGGAAAAATGGCGTATTTAGCTTCAAGCGATTTATGGTAACTATAAATGATTTCCTGTACTAGAATTTCGAATTTTTCAGCATATTTATGCAATATTGTCATTTACCACATGTTTCAAAATTTTAAATTTATAACAAGTCTTTGAAGTGAAAATTCTGCATCGTTGTTAAAAATTTGAAGGAGTCGAAGTCTTAATAGAATAGTGAAGATACGTGCGGAATACAGCCTGCCAGCATAATAAATCTAAAATATAATAATCTAAGAGGATCAGAAAATTTGAAACAAATAAAAATCTAACTGTAAAAGAATAACACTTTTACATTGCTACGACAGCATGTTCGGCCTGTAAATGACTTTCCAAAAATATTTCTCAGGAGTGGAGAGTCTATCCTGCTTTTTCCCTCCGTCTTATCCCGACCCTTTTAATTATCCTTCTCTGATCAAACCACGGAATCTGCGGTGATGGTCTTACTTTATTCTCATGTCCCATGATCCACGGAGTGGATCCAGGGACTATTCTGACACAACTTAGGCACGCTCCAATAACTTTACTTCAATTAAGATTAGCGGTAACGCTTGCTAAAACGGGGTGGCCTAGCGTTCTTGCGTCTCTTTTCTTTCTGTCCGACAGTGAAGCGATCGCGCACCCGGGAGAACAACACCACGCCGGAGGGGTATCAACCCTGATGGGCCATGGTTTTCGTGATCTCTGCGATTAAGGTTCGGTGCTTTTCAGGTTTCCCCTTTACGGTCCTCTTTTTTCATCCAGCATGACGTGAACTGTCTGCATGATCTCTTTTGATACGCGTAATATATTGTTTTCTAATGTTTTACTAATACATTAATTTCGTAGCATGTTTATTAGTGAAATTGTTGATTATTAAATGTGAACGGCGAAACTGATGATACTTAACAAATTTTGCTCTTTTTAAGTTGATTCGACCCGATTTACAGATTTAATTTGATAGTATATATATTTTATCTTATTTTTAAAATCTTAAATCGTGCAAAATATTTAAAATATTGCATATTCACTATCTAATTTTTAATATTAAGTTATGTTCTATTAGGTCATTTTTTTCGGTCTGCAATTATCAAAAAGAAATCAAAATTCAGTAAACTTTAATGATATTATTATACTAAAAGCTCGATGTTAATAAATGATATCCCAATTTTCATCAAAGTATATTTTGATCATGCGCCTCGGATTAAATAAAAAAAAATAGCAATTATAACCAAATATATATCGAAAACGAAATATTATCTTTAACAAGCAATTGACTGATTAAGTATATTTTGCACGTCTTTATCTAATCGATAGTTGTATAATAGTTGTTTTCTCTATGAAAAGCATTAGAGGATATGTACTACGACTTCTCGCGGAAAGCCAAATGCTATTCGAAAACTTTGAGACTTTGCTTTTGGATAACCGAATACGTTAGGATCGCGCGCCTTGAACTTCATGCAATTTTAGTCTCCTATAATATGCATAAGTGAGACTAAATTGCGCTCGTTTGAGAGAGAAGGAGGGGTAAGTAAAAAGTTTACCTTCTAAATGGAGCTAGGGGTGTCTAAGTTTCTCGACTTAATAGAGACTTACGCAACGCAAGTGTCCCCCTTGCATGCGAACTTCCGACGCCTGGTGTAAACCCACTGCGCTTTTCATCTATTAGCATTTAAAGCTCGATACGAATGTTCTTGCCGCACTCGTATGCATATATGGATGCATGCATATTTATAAATATAATCCTTAGCAATTTTGATTACGTCTTATCGAAATGGAAACTTCTATGGAAATCGGTCACGTATAATCTCAATCTACTTTATATTTTATAGTCATGCTCAAATTTATCGTTTCCTGCTATGTAAATTAACGATTATTTTTAACTCCATTTTCTAAAAGAATTTAAAAAATATAACTCTGGATTATTTGTGATTAGAATTATCAAATTTATTCTAGAAAAGAAGTTTAATTAGATTGATTTTTTAAGGATTCTAGGGTATTGAAAAGGAGTAAAATTATTAAAAGAAGTATATAGTGCTTCTTGACTACATCGCTGAAAAGTGCTTAATACGAATTTATTGAAAGCGATGGATAAATGAATTCATTTTCCGCGTCCTTAAGACGTTGAATCTTCTTGATATTACGTACAGAACATTGGTGTTTGACCTGCAAGAGGTACCTGCTTTCGCTAGGATATCCGCATCGATTCGTCCAACACCGTGGTTCCGTAGCGAAATTATTGATGCGCCACGTTTGGATTGGCGTCGAATGATTTATCGATGTGCGATCGTTTGAGCATAAACTATGATTTTGATTACCATGCTAACGTCACGTCGAACATAAACCGCCAATCTGTGGCTTGATATTTCGTACATTATGGCAATTGCTCGATGTGTTGCTAGAAAGAGTACTAAAATTGGAAAACAAAAATTATAATTATAATTTTCAGAATTAGATTTGAGATAATTTTTTAATAAAAAATTAATTATTTTTAACATTTATTAAAATGTATATAATATTCCCTCTTTTTTAATATTTAAACGTGTTCCCCCATATTCATTAAAACTTAACATTTAATATTTAATGTTTAAATTTATATTATTTAGCGAAATTTAATATATAATTAAATTCAAAGTTAATATTTGCTAATTTAGAAAATATTAAAATTATAATTATTTTGATATAAGTTGAAAATTTAAACACCACGATAATGAAACATTTCTATAAAAATTTATTACGTGCGCGATGTTCACCTGCAAATACTTTAAAAACAATGTAACTGTTAAATACTTTGTAATATTTTTACACAATCTGTTTGTATAATATATCATTTTTAATGACTAAATGTTACGACAATCTAGCACCTGGTAATCTATTACAATATAATAATAATATGTAATTACACCGTAATCGCATTTGTTCATACAATGGAAACTTGCTGTCGTTATTCTACAAATTCGCGCAAAAGCTGGGAAAGATATCTGGTCGTAGCGAAATCGGTTTACATTCTATTAACAACGCGTTAACAGCACGACGCGCAGGTTGCTTGCGTTCACGTGTGTACCGCCCGTGCGCCATGTATAACAGCAAATAATCAGCTCGTGGACTTCATGTTTGTAAAGTCGCCAGAGCACGAGCGATTTACCTGAACAACATTAAATTGAAACGTCACACGGCATGAAACTGTATCGATTTGCAACGACGAACAACAGGAAAAAAGGAGATAGAGAATTATTACTCGTTTACATATGGACGTTTTTATGAAGAAATTAAAATTTAACGTGACAGATTAAAGGCTCGAAAGTAATACGGTAGAAGGCAAAAATGTCATATCTATGAATATTTTAATAATTTACACAGAGATTACTGCTCACGACGCACTAAATACACATGTGAATCTCCATAGTGACATTCGCTCCATTTACAATCCCTACACGGTCTTGCAAAACATTATTGATTTATAAGTATTAAACTATTAAAATTGTTATAAGAATATTTGTTTTAATTACGCTAATTTCTAATTACGAAAAACATATATAAATATTTTCACTAAAAGTATCATTGCTTTTTGCCGTAAGAAAAAAAATCATATATAGATTTACTCTTTTGTCCATTTGCCCTTCGTGCTTCTGCAAGCTCCAATACGTTTGTTGCGAGGATAACGAGAAGGATCAAAGGAATAGCGGGTAATTATCGAAGAAAGAAAATATACGTGCAATGTTGGTAGTTTGCGATCGTATCGAGAGTCCTTTGTTACATGATACTAGATCAAAGAAGCTAGTATTATCGATATTCAGGGTCCTTGGTGATAACATTATCTCCGAGTAGATACTTCGAAGCACGTTCGTTGCGGTCATTCGTGTTATCGATTCCATGTTTGCAAACCGTAATGAAACCGTAATTACCGGACAATGCGCTAATTTGTCATTGACTTTATTAAGCAGGATTAATTATAGTGAGTATACTGAGCGTGAAATAATTAAAATTGTTGGCCTTTTCCGTATGTTGTAATGTTTTCCATACACATTTCATTTTTATTATTTAATTTTACAACATTTCAAAAACTAGAATTAAATCAAAACGTAAAGTAATAAATCAATTACCACAATTAATGTTAAATTAAATTGAATTAAAGAGACAAGTTTATTTTTCTTATGTTATAATTTGTAAAAATAGTTTAGAAATGTAAATTTTATGGAGAATAAACAGGATATTGCTTTCCTACTTTTGGTTTCGTCTTTTAAAAAACAATAATATTTTTAAAAAATTTTTATTTTTTGCCAAAAATAAACTTTTGCATTATATATGTATAAAATTGCATTTTTGTATAATCTTGATAAAATTTTTCAATAAATATATATAAGAAAATAAAGGATGATGATCCGCCAAAAATAATTTAACAAGAAAAAATTCTATATTTATATCGACGCAATTGGCTAATGTTAGGTTAACGTTTATTACGACGTTTCGACCCTAGGGATTGGGTCCTTCTCAAGCAATTAGGCTACAACAAATCATTACAGAAACATAAATAATAGATGATCGATTTTACAGAATGAATAGATAAAATAAAATCACAATATAGATTACCTATGCGCTTTCATATATACATCTTACTTATAATTACATTCTTAAGCAATGAAGTTTTTTGAAGAAAAGATCATGACATCAAACTTACATTTCTCAATTTTACATCTTACATTTTAATCAATTTTTATCTACATGATCGAAAAAATTGTAAAACTCGTAATCTACTCATCAAGTAATGTGCCATATCATCGCTTATATCAAACATGTAATTATTCCTACTATTTTATATTTAATGTTTGTCTTGTCATTTCTTAACAATAATTTTTAAAAAATTTGTTTTAGTTTTTTGACTCATGATCTTTTCTTCAAAAAACTTTATTGTTTAAGAATGTTATTATAAGTGAGATGTATATATGAAAGCGCATAGGTAATTTATATTGTGATTTTATCTTATCTATTCATTCTGTAAAATCGATCGTCTATTATTTATGTTTCTGTAATGATTTGTTGTAGCCTAATTGCTTGAGAAGGACCCAATCCCTAGGGTCGAAACGTCGTAATAAACGTTAACCTAACATTAGCCAATCGCGTCGATATAAATACAGAATTTTTTCTTATTAAATATATATAACTTTGTAATAAATTGTAAGACGACCTACAACTGGCCAGTGATGTTATTCTATTATAAAAATAAGAGTTTTTAAATATATTTAATTTTATATAATTTCTGTTTTTGATTTATAAAAATTATATAAACATAACGTCTTTCTATCGCTATGCGATTGTCAGTATCATTTTGGGGTGGAAAATTTCGAACCGATTGCAGTCATTTCCTAAATCCACCAACAAGCATCGGTTTTCATAGCTATATTCCGAACGGTTTGTTTGCTATCGGACATATCGGCAAACCATCACGTCGACTAATCTCCACACAAAGCAGCAAATTAACTCCCAGTTAATTATTTACGTGATCGAAATAGTGCGACATGTGTAACAGAATTCCGATTTATACATGTGCACATTGATACTGCTATTAATATCTCACCTGATTATGCCAGTATTTCTATCGACATATGAAACAGTAAAACTAGCAACGGCATATTTTAATCACAATTGTCAATTTTCCTTTAATCTTAATTAACCTGTAAACACGCGCGTGGGGGTCAAACTGACCCAGACGAAAGCTGTGAATTTACTAACCAAAATATTACATAAAGAAATATTTTTAAAAATATGAATTTCTTTTAATTTCTAATGCTTGAAAATTGTTATTTTATGTTAAAAACATGTTTCAGTTTGTAATTATTTATAAATAAAAATAAATTTTGTTTATATATAAAAAATTAATAAATTAAAATGTCGGTCAAATTGACCCCCACGCGAACACCTACGTTAAAAAAAATCACGCGAGCACGAACTATTAGTCAGGAAGTTTAGTGTACGTAGAACAATTTATCGACGTATTTTCTCCATGCAACAATTGTTGTAATTCGCTGACGGCGAATTAATCGAAGTTTAGAAGTCTCAATGTAAGCTTAAAGATTATGTGTAAGGTTTTAACAGATGTTTGCCACTTATTAAACATCGTTAAGCTTAATACGATTTTACAACGGACTAATGAAAGAGAGCTGTTAGCACAGAAAACATTAATTCAACATTTCATTAGCGATTAACATAGAAATATCACACGACATCGATTGAAATTTTATCGAGTTAATTATAACTTAGTCATTTCTCCTTTACTTTCACAGCATGTTTCTTGGAATGTTTCAATAATTTGGATTATAATTTTCCCACTTACTATCTTTTATGTATATACTATTCGAAATAATATCTCGAATAACACGCTCTTAGAAAGTGTGTTTTTTGCGCTTTCGTCAATTTGTATTAAATTTACATATCCTGTAAATAGTATCAAATATGTCACGCTAGAAGTGCAATACAAATGCAGTACTGGTTAGTCAAACTTGTGACTTCGTGTATCGCTATTTTATCTTAATTTTTTACTGTAAAAAAGTTCTTAGTACACGATTTAAGAAACTTCAAGCAAAGGTGTCAACTACAATAATAATCTCAAAAACTTTCGCATTTGTTTTGGAAAATTCGGCAAAATGTAAAAAAAATTTTTCTGTTTTTTAATAGATTAACAAAATACTTTTTATACAGAAAAGTATTGTAAAGGATAGTTTACATATTATTGCGTAAGAAAGAGATGCGAGAGAGACGTAAGTCAATGTGACTGATTTAAAAAGCATTATGCCTTGCGTCACATTTGCTTGCGACAAAGTGAAGTATATTATTGGCGCAAGCCATTATGTTGTGCTTCTCTTTCAGTACGTAGGACGCTAAAGAACGGTCTCTCGGAAGAGGAAAAGAAGCACATCGCCGCCTACATCAAGGGCTACTGACTGTGATAATACTCGAAAGCCACGGCATGCTCTCACGAAACAAGACGAAGAAGGAGCGAGACATCGATATTGCGAAGGGGCGGAATGCTGGAAGCTCGGTGAAAACATTGCGATCTCCATGGTAGATCTTCGACTATAGGATCCTATCCTCCCCTATCACCAGGACGCTCCAAGATCGGACGGCGCGCGACGATCAACTCCGTGACACGTCGCTGACGTTCGCCGAGTTTGATATTCGCGTGAAGCCCCGTGTGCACTTCGTGTGTGCGTCTGTCGTTCGATTTTTTTAAGACAAGATAATAAGTATGAACAAAAAAAAAACAGAAAAAACACATTTTGTCGCGAATTAGACAAGTATTAATCAGTGATTTAGACTTAAGCAAATGATCAAGCGAACGGGTGTTTCTCTTAACACGTCGTTCGCGTACGAGAAAGAATATCTCGCATACGTATTAGGAATTGTATAGGAATTTCCTTATAGAGAGATTTTTTTGTAGGCCCTTCTGTAAACATTTTTCTGTTTTAGAAAATTTTCTTTATTCTGTGTAGAAATTTCTGAAAGTTTTGAGACGCCGCGACTATGTAGGACTTCATTTACGTTTTCTTTTGTCTCTTTGAAAGTTTTACGCGCGTTGTTTACGTATATTACATATATTTTACGTATCGTACTCGGTACTTCTCGGAAAATTTACTCGAATCACGGACGACAGGGTCGACTTGACAATCATATGTAACAGCACGTGCCTCGACGAATTTTTATAATCGATCGATTTTTAAGACCGAATACTCGAATAATCGACGCTTTTTCTTGCGTCGATCTATTTACAACGAAGAAACAGCCATTTTGCATACGAAGTAACTATATTCTAGAACGATTCCTGTCGAATAGCAAACATATCGATATACATATACCGGACGACATAAATTTGCCTAGCAACTTAATTATTGTAATCATCATTTTATTATTGCGTTTCGTAGAAACGCATAATCGCAATCATTGTAACTTTCTGTGGAAATGATTCTTTAAATAAAAGGAGCAGCAATTATAAAAATAGATACGAACAGGTGATTCTTTTCCCTCCTTCAGAATATTTCTTTTTTTTCAGAGAAAGACGACTTATTTCAAAATTTAATAATTCCCGGATCTTTTAGAACTTATTTTCTATAACATGAAAGGTAAGTTTTATATTAAGTAACTAGCAATAATTAAATATAAAGTAATAAGGATTGAGTAAATAAATAATTCTAAATAGGGAATTAATCTTTAAAAAATTCTTTTGGTTCTCTCAAATCCCAAAGTTCAAACTTTGCTTTTTAGTTCTTGTTTGCATGAAAAATAAATGATTAATTAAAAATATTAGTCTCGATGCAATAATTCTTTTATTTTTATGTTTTTAAACACTTTAGATAATTAATAAAAATAGTATTATATCTAAAAACTACTAAAAACAATATCAATGTCTAAAAACTATTTGAAAAAAGTTTTAAATGAGACAAAAGGTCTGAGAGATATTATGCGTCATGCATAAAACATTAATTGTAGCAATTATACGCGGAGAAATATTTTATTGCATTTATAACGCTGCGAATAAACTTTTGGACAGGGATGCAGAAATTGAAAGAGGTAGTTATATAACAAACTGTGCTCGAGACACACGATTTATTATTAACCATCATCCAACTTTAACAACATACAATATAATGTAGTAATAAAAACGTATCAGTTAAAATGTAATAATGTGACGATAGGGGGATGCTCGCGTAAGAGCGACCATATTCATCTCCATTACGCATCCTCGGGATATTTCCTCTTCCTCTTTTTCTTCGTCATCCTCTTCTTGTCTCCTACGTGAATATCGCGCGCGCGCGACTCTCGAGCAAGGGATCGTTATGACTGGGATAGGTTGGTGGAAGCTTTGAGAGTAGGACAGAATGCGTGTGATTTTTAGGACCATACGTCGATGCCTTTTAGTTATGCTAACATTTATAATCATGTAGAAAAAACACTCTTTCCGTCACACCTTCATCTCGTTCTATCATCACAATCTCTCTTTCTCTCTCTTTATATTTTTATATAATATATATAGCGCGAAACATACACAGCCTCTCACTTCACGCCACTACAGTGCAGTCATTCGAGCAGACATTCGTGTATTTTTTTTTGTTATAGCGTATTAAAATGTACAATGACGTCGTTGCGCCGGAATGTCTCCTGTCTAGGAATATCCGCGAAAATTTCGTTATAGATCTTTGTGAAACTCCTCAGACTTTCAGAGCGGTTGAAAATAAAAAAAGACAAACGAAACGTTCGTATTGATTATTTGAAAATGATTTGATACATATTTTTCACGATTTAGCAGGCAACGATAAATTCATGTTTTATTTATAGAAATTTTATTTAGTAAAGAAATCATAATTCTGCTCGTAACATAAGTTATCTGTTAAAATTAAGTAACTGCAGAAATAATTGTATCACTATAAAGATTTTCACACAAATCGAGATTGATAAATATCATAAAACAAGCAATATATTTATCGAGCGTAAAGATTGCAGATGTTCCTAGTAAGATGTGCTAGGATGAGAAAGGTTCAAGTGGCGATTACGCCGGAAGTCGATCGAGATTCCCCCTGCAGATTCTCGAGTAATGCTGTGCGTATAAGATGGCTCGCGGGATGTAATCGTGATTCCTTTTCCGAACAAAATCGTATTTCGTGGAATCGTATCCTTCAGAATATCCGGATTAAAAAATTAAGAAATCTTCAAGCTACTAATTAGGGCCATCAAATAGTTCTCAAAACTTCCAAAGATCTTTTCCAAATTTTTCAGAACACAACTTTATTTCACGGATTTTCGAACTTCGTTGTTAATTAAATGTCCACCTACTCCTGTAAGTTTCCTGCGATCAAGGACACGAATACGACTCGACGAGCCGGAGATTCCCGAAGACCGTGTCCCTCTGATGCTAGTAGCAGTGATGCTGTATCAGAAAAGTTTGCTGGTAAATTCGCTTGGTCTTGTGAGTTCGAGCACGCGTGTACTCGGGACAATCGATCAGTGGATCCTTCGGGAATGCCCGAGAGGGGACTCGAAGAGGTGATTTTATACAGAGGTGAACACGTGGTGGCGCGGGGCGCGTCAATATCGTCGACTAAGGCAACGACGACGTCGACAACGGGCGCTCGGAGACGCGATGATGAGGGACGAAGACTTCAGAGCTCATCATGCTTCGGCCCACTGAATTCGTCGTGGGAGATGAAGCCATTCTTGTCCTTGTCCTCATGCTGGAAAATCTCCTCGACGAGCTTATCGTGATCGGCCAGCATTTTCTTCACGTCTTCATTTTCGTTAGCGCCAGCTTGCTCGGCTTCTATCACCTGTTTCCGCAAGTAATCGCTCACCTGCAAACAAAAAAGTTGACAACATACCGATTAACTAAAACAGCTGTGTAGAGAATAGCGTAACTATCCACAGAATATATATAGATTTACAGGTCAGTAAAGTTGATACTGTTAATTTTTTTATTTAGCGGAAGATTTAAGTGAATTATAATATGCACACATCAATATGGTGTAAATTATTCCTGTGACACGAAATGTTTTGTTTGTGGATATTTCAAAAGTTTGTTTCTCAATTTTAACATGAAAATAACTTTGTGATTTTTAATTATTATGATGTATATTGCAGCAGGTATTACATGACTACAAAATTATTTTATAATTTTTATTTGTTATGCGCCATATACATCATAATGCGGACATACATTACATACGAAAATACAAGAGTTTCTGGATAATAATATACGACTTTATCAAGAAGTGTTTAAAATATAAATACATTT
This sequence comes from Aphaenogaster floridana, assembly GCA_003063835.1. Classification (NCBI taxonomy): domain Eukaryota; kingdom Metazoa; phylum Arthropoda; class Insecta; order Hymenoptera; family Formicidae; genus Aphaenogaster; species Aphaenogaster floridana. Next base: position 418,987 of record NJRP01000101.1, on the reverse strand, counting down.
TATTAGCATCGTATTATTTTTGGCCATGCTTATAAAAACCTTAGAACTTATGTAACGAGATATTTGTAACACACTTTTCTACGACCAGCACCACAAATGGCCCAAATAAAAATATTTAAAGTGATCTTGCCATTGCTCTCACCTCCTCGCGGGACAATTGGTTGTCTTTGTCGGCATCGATTTCCTTAAAAACGTTGGCAGTTGGGGGCGAATCGCTAATATTCATGAGCTCGACTTCAAACGTAAGAGTAGCACCTGAAATCAACAATAATTTTTCATGTTAATAGCGTGCATAATTACGGAAATGTAATAAAAATTTTGCTGGGAATAGATAATTATAATTAATATTAAATAATAAGAGAGAGAGAGAGAGAGAGAGAGAAGAAGTTATACATTTTGTCAATTAAAACATTAAATTCATATCATTAATGTAAACGTTGTGATATTTTTGGTACGGTTTAAAATTAAATGAGCACAAGGTTTCGAAGAAAATTTTATTTTCTCTAAAAGTCTTTTTTCAAGCCTCATTTATTCGCTTTGTTAGAATTAAAATTATTTTCTAGAACAAAGTAATATATTAACATCTTGGATAATTTAAAGTACTGACGAAAACATGTTTGATATAAATTTGGATACAAGAAAATCCCTATTTCGAGAGGTTTATCCATTTTCTAGAATACTATTAATCTCGATTTGGCAAATACTCGTAAATCATTTTTAGAACGCATCGATCTACTGTCAGGCGCAAAGCTTTTTTATGCGTTTTGGCGGATGTACGTGAAGAATATGTAGACTATATGTACAGAGTAAAGTGACAAATCGACAAATGTATCACATATAACATGTGCAAATACATAATAAAAGAGTATAAACTAAATCTAATTATAAGAATGGAGAAAACAATGAAAGAAAATAATGAAAAAAATTATTAAAGAATTATATAAAAGAAAAACTACATAGAAAGTCTTCTCTTCGCTAGTAGATAAATAATGAAGGTAATCGACCCAACTGGCTAAATTTATTAAAAATCTTTTACGACAATTCGACCATGGGTTTTGGTCATTATCAAGTAGAATTTAATAATTTGATGCTAACAAGCATTTATAAAAGAAAAGCAAATTGTAATTGAATAGCTGTCATATAAGATCATATGTTATAAACTTAAATATCTGTCCCTGCAGTATCTTGTTATTTCTCTCTGAAGTTAATATAGCCATTGCTTAAAATATTTCTATGTTATATGTTATAAACTTAAATATCTGTCCCTGCAATATCTTGTTATTTCTCTCTGAAGTTAATATAGCCATTGCTTAAAATATTTCTTAATATCATTTGTTTAAAATATTTCCTCAATGTCAATTCAATATTGTGGATAGATCAATATTTTTTTAGTGCAAGCTTATATTAAAATATTGCCCTCTACCCTCCTTGTAATAAAAAATATATCATATGTATTTTTTACATATTTACAAAATCTCTATCTTATAATTGGCAAGTTTATCATTTTAATTTCTTCTTTTGGACATGACTAATTTTCTTGACAGATGCAATGATTAAGTTACAAATTCCACAACGCTATTCAAAATAAATAAATTATGAAAGTATAACTTGTGCTATTTTGGAAGTAATTTAATTTCTATTCGCATATTTATCAGCAACAGTGACATTTTAACCTGTTTTATTTCAATATACTACCAAAACTATATATAGTAAAATTAAATTAAAATTGATTAAATCACACACACACACATTTTAATCACTTTAAGTGTAACTTAAAATATACTTTGCAATTATAATATTGCAGTTTTGAAATAAATTGTATTCACAATTTTAATAGATGAGAAAGAAAATATTTATAATAATCCATGGAATAAAGTCAATTGTGTGTCGAGTGTATGTAGACTATAAACTTTTTAAAATATTTTACAAACTAAATTAGAGACATCGAGAAATAACTTATTCAAATGTTTTCGTAAAACAGAAAATTAATTTAATGAGATATAAAGAAACTGTGTAACCAAAGTAATTGTTCTAAAAATATAGAAATATTCTAAGTAAGAGAAAAAGCCATCTACGGTCGCGGCGGTTCTTCGTGCCTAATAATAATTATTTTTGTGAATATTCCTAATCATGCAAACTGCGCGCCGCATATTATACCGCCGCAACCGTAGATGGCTTTTTCTCTTACTTATATTTGTTTAATATCGCGGTCTTATTCTTAATGGAAATATTCTGTTATAGCTTTTTCTACCAAAGTACCCCAATAGTTTGAATAGTTATAATAATGATGATACAAAAGCAATATAGAGATAACTTGTCTCTGTGAAGTTTTCAATATTTAGAAATACTAATTGTAGTAAAAGAGTTATAAAATACATTGTGTCAATTTTAGAATTGAACCAACCTAGAATTAATCATACGCACGCATGTATACACATGCAGATATCCAGACACGGCCAAACGTTAATAATAATGCATACAGAAATTCGATCGTCAATAATGGTGTCTATAGATATTCGAAATAACAATGACCAGCAAATTCGGCCGGGGAGGGGCTAACGAAGTGTTCGGCGCGGGAGGGAATGCATACGCGCGCTCGGCACGTCCAGCCATTAATTATGGATGGTCCCGTCGCGATTAAGCTGGCCCTAATGAAATATGGCGCTTAATTATTCACTACTTAAACGAGTGAAATTAATACGGCGAATAATAATGCGCCGCCTGGTGTAACAGCCACTGTCGCCGTGGAAATTGGACGTGAGAAATGGAGAGGGATGATAGCATTTAGATGGGAATATTCCAATCCTCGCGTTTCCCTCTAGTCTTCTTTATCATCGTATTCTGTGAGGAAGGACATTTCGATGGCAATGATTCGCCTAATAGTTCAGAAACGCGCGTAAAGTTAGTGCTTGACATGTAATGGACTACTACGTAGCAAATATGAACTAGGATTGTACATAGAAAGTATGGTTTTAGTGAAGTATTTAAAAATTTAGCCAGATACAGATCTGAAAGTAATTTTGTTGAACCATGAAAATAATTATATAGGACGCTCAAGCTGGTTGCTAGAATATCAAAACTTTTTGCAGCATTATCATGTCTGAGCGTCCTACATAATTGTTTTAATAATCCAACATAATCATTTTTAGTTTTGCATCTAAATTTTTAGATATTTCAGCAAAATCTCATTCTTTCCATGATAAATTATAGAATTACATTTGTATGATTGCGTTGCCTATACGACATTTATGTACATTAATTTTTTCTTGTGTTTTATGTAAATACATTTACAATTTTTATACATTATATTTTATGTTTAATGGTTAATACGTTAATTTATAATGTGTTTAATACATTTATAATTTTTATGCAAAAGTAAATATATTTAGTTATTAATTAAGTTATTAGTTATTATATATTTTAATGTTTCTACGATGAAACGTTAGCTAAAAAAATAATCGTATAATGATTTTCAGTAAAAGCGTCATAATTACAGATTCGCGAGACTATTATTATTTAGCAAATTGAAGTATGTATCGATTTTGAATAAACTCGTGGAGAGATCATGTATTTAAAAAATAATTAAAAAATAAACAGAAAGACTGGAGCGTAACAGACGATTTATCCGCACGCGAGGGCTCTACGAAAGAGTCGAATCGTTCATCATTGTTGATCCCGCCGTTGCCGAGAGCCGGGCAACGATGCTCAATTTAATGGTTGATGCTTTTTATTGGATTTCCGTGCAATTGCATTTTTGACTTCGATTCTGCTACTAACGACTACCCTTGTATCGACCTGTCCGGTACTGTTCATCGTCCCTTCCTCTTCGTCAATTCCTCGCTAATCCTCTCGCGCGCGTAAAAATGGTCCCACGTGTAATTTGAAAAATTCCCATGTCAGCGTGACGCCTTTTAATCGCGACGTACACCGTTGTAGTCCGGTTGATTGTCAAATATACTTCTATTGGCGCGTATTTCGATTGGTAGAAGAGCTTGAAACAATTGGAGAAGCACTGCCTCGCGAGAGTAGAGGGAGTAGCAAAGTTACAATAACCATTATTAATTTGTGGGCACTAACTCTATCAATTTGTGGTAAATTGGAAGAATTTTTAGTGAAATATTAATTGCTAGTTCTACTCATATGTATCTATATATATATAATTACTTTTTTGAAAAATATGAAGTATTAGTCTTATATTTTACATTTATATGGCAAATTTAATTTTTTGTAAGTGTCCACTACTCAACATAAAGACTATTATAATAGTATATAAAAATGATATACACACACCTATGCATATTATATATGCAAACAGAGAAAATATACAAAGGAAATGAATTTGCTAGATAGCTTTATATTGTTATTGTTGTGTTTCGATATATATAAATAAATATTATGTCAATTCTTTAAATTAAAATCTTTTAAATTTTGAAGAGAAAAAAGTTAAAAAAGAGCTGGATTTATATTCATAATAGAAGTACTAAAACTTTTTATAAACTTGTTTTTATAAACTGTTAATTAATATCTACTATATTAATTAATATAGTATTATTTTATAATTAATTTTATTTAGTAAATTTTACGTAGGATAAATGATAAATAATCACTAAAGCTTTTACAACTTTTTCGTAATATATATAATGTCCATTTTATTTAACATTGCATATTATTTAAAACTGTTTCATTTTTAATAATAAAATATGAATAATATATTACTGGTTTATGTCATTTCAACGTGTTATACACAATAGTTACAATTTTTATATATAATTATCATGCATACACACATTACTTGTTATTATTTTAGCATATGTATTATTTGATTAACGAGAATTTATTTCATTCCAAGAAGCGAAATTTCGAAATAGAATAAATTGTTTGTTAAATATGTATTATGTTATATAGGATTAAATGTATAATTACGTGCAAACTTCTCTCAATGCAAATATCTCATATATATAAATATAAAATTATTAAATTTAAAAAAATAGAAACGAAAATATGTCATCGTACCACCAGGAATAACATTTCCAGCGCCCTTTTCGCCGTATCCAAGTTCAGGTGGTATCGACAATTTCCTCCTCTCGCCTACGCACATATCCAGGAGACCTTGATCCCAACCTTTAATAACTTGTCCTACACCAAGTTGGAAGGTAAACGGTTGATCTCTGTCCAAGCTGCAACAAGAAAAGAGAAAAATTTCAATTAGGGTTATATTATAAAATATCAAATTGGAACATATTTCTTCGGATAGACGTGATCTTTTATATCTCAAGAAAATATAAAAATTATATTGTTTATTAAACGATTATCCAGAAAAAATTTAAGCAAGTAATATTTTTGTTCACAACACTTCTTCAATCGCAAAACATTGATATACTATTATAAAATAATAAATTTGCGAAAATATATAGTAAATTAGATTATGTGAGAAAATTTTCTTAATACGGTAGAAATATTTCATCTGTGTGTGTTCTCTTATGTATCCCCATTATATATACCTGTTTTAAAAGATACTACGAATTCTTCCTTTTTCAAGCACTACAGAACATGCTTTCAGCCTTTACTCGCATTACATCGCGCCAACTACAATAAACTTCCTTATTTCAAAGCAAGATATCAAAATATTTGTTGTAACGAGTTTCGCGACGACTTATTCACGTCGAGAGTTAAAAGCGACACGGCGTAAGCAGAGGAGCGACGAACTAATTGGAAAACGCGCGGAACAATCAAGTCCCATTTCGTTGCACCGCGAACTTTCGCCAAGAATTCACTATTGTGCCAGTGTCGAATGCAGCTCGCATGACTACGCTCGATATTTCGCGCTAAGTCTAAAGGCTCAGGTCGTTACTGGAAATATCAATTTGTCGGTCTATAAAATAGCGGGAGAAAGAGGAAAGGAGAGAGAGAGAGAGAGAGAGAGAGAGAAAGCACATTCGGCGATCATTCTCAATGCAAAAACCGACGATTTCCTACGTCAGGGGAATATTGTAGAAACTAGTGAGGCAAAGCCGACATCATTCTCTGGGCCTCGTTCGAAGCATTTCGACATGGAAGGTTATGATTAAAGGGACACAACCGTCGGGCGCAAATACAAGCTAGAAGTAACACGCGGCAACATGTAGCCAGATGTAGTCAGATGGAAAGCCTTGTGCACACATACATACACATGAGTATAAATACAAGAAACGATATAAAAATGCAATATAATGATATTGGATTTAAGAATTGATTTAAGTATATACATATAAAAGTTATAGTGTGCAAAGATATATATATATATATATATATATATATATACACACAATATCTTTGCATACTATAATATATTTTTATAACATATATATATATATATATATATATATTGCATTTCTGTGTTAAGTACTCCGAAAAAATTTTAAATATCTGTTTCTCTGTATGACATTTTAAATTTCTTCGGAGTACTTAACACAGAAATGTAATATAAAACGTAAAATATGTAAAGAAATCCAAAAAGGGATAGGATTTTTCATTATTTTATGATTTCTCATTTTCTCATCAGAGATAAATATATTTTTCATGGAATATTTTTACATAGGAAATATGAAAATTATGCATGGTTAAAAGAGATTCTCTGTCTACACACTTTTAATATAATCTTCGTCCACTTGTGTTTGTGGCAAAATAAGCTCGTACTGCGTGGAGATTATATTGAAAAATAAAGGTATACGGAACATTCCTTTCATTCGTTTTCATTATACGTAATATTCTCGTTTCGGGATAAACATGAAGAATGGAAGAAAGGCATTATATCTGAATAAACTGTAGCTGTAATGTAACTCTCTTCTTGTGCTTCTTTTTTGTATTTTAAAATTATTCGAGAAGGAGAGTAATCGTATTTTAAAATATGCAAAACATATAATCTTACGGAAAAACGTATTCATAAAGAAGATTTATTTAACATTTGTAATATTTATTATTATTTCTATTATTTCCATTATCTCCGATTATCTCGAGTTATTAGAAATATTTAAGAATGATTCTTTTTATTCAGCTTTATCTTCGTATTCTTAAACTTTATTTCCGTATGGCTCAATTTCACTTTATCAAGATACACGTTAACTGCGAGTGGGAAAAGCGATATTGAGTATCGTGGGCGCAATATCATCGGGCCGATTATTTTTCCCGCCGCCCTGAGTGCAGATGATATAGTCAATTTCCAGCGTTATTGGTTTTCGGCTACCTTGCTACGAAGGCAAGTCTCTACCATGAGGGCAGATTACTTTTTCAGTGACTTACCATATTAATAAATAACGCGTTTTTCTGCAGCATTTATCGTTGTAATATGCATTTATTATAATTTTATTAAAAATATTTTTATTCTTATTTTGTAACCATTCCAGATTCATCTGTCCCATATTTATGTGAAAAGCAAAATTTATCTCACTCGATCCCATCTTGGTTCAACTTCTCTTTAATATATTTCATACATATTTATATATACATATATATACACATATGGGAATACAATCATGTTCAGTATTTTTATTTCACGAAGTTTCACATTGACTTTATCGAAAAATATTTTCTGATTCTCCTATTCTATAGTGGATTTGCGATATCGCAGAACGCGATAGTTTTTCCAACGTGCATAAAAGCGATACCAGCCTGATGCATTATCGGCTTTCGGACGGTATACAACATTTTTTAAAAGAAAATATCAATATTTTGTCGCGAGAGTAGCCAATGTCATTTTTTTTTAAAAGACAATACTAAATATTTTTTTATTCTGATACTAATAATTCGTTTTGACAAACAGAGAGAGAGAGAGAGAGAGAGAGAGAAATGTTATTTACAAATTATAATAATATATAATTAAACAAATTTTGAATAGAGGCTCTTAGATATGTAATCTAAGATATTTTTTGGGCAAGCCAATATAAGCCAACGCCATTGTTGGGGCGTACAAAAAATATATTTATATATACAATTTATATAAATAATAACGCAGGGGAGTTTTGACTCCGATTTGAGGCCTCCTCTCAGTGCATGAAATTTTTTAATAATTAATAATGAGATGAATAAAATATATAATAATCAAAGATCAATTTTGGGAAAGAGGAATGTATCTCTAAAAATTAAATGTTTTTAAAATATTTATAAACAAGATGCATATATCGTGGAATTTTCTGAACTCTAAAAGCATGGAGGTTATATATAAATATAAATTTCATATTTCGCAAAATTATATTTGTAACGGAAATCGAGTCTGAATAGAGCAGATCGAAGAACAGATTTTCTTTCAATAATAAATAATTAGGAATGATTTTATTCATTAGATTATTACAATTATTGTATTCAAATATTTGACTAATTGTAACTTGCCGAAAATAAGTAATATCTTGAGATTACGCTGACAATAAATATTCGAGCTAGAAAGGATGAGAGAGAGATCTGCGGAGGTGGTCGTCACTTTCACTCTCGGAGCTTTACGGTTGGTTTCAGGACGGGTAGGCAAGAAGCGGACCTCTTGCAGTGTCGTGCGTCAGTCGCCGATGGTTTCCACCAAATAAATCCCTCCAGAAGTTGAATCTGCTACGCCGCTCCACTCCACTTCCTTCCTCCAATGAGTGACACCAAAGCCGATGCTCCTTTTTATTTGAACTCCTCCGGGTCTCCTTCAGGACTTCTAATCTCGATTCTATGTTGAGGTTTTACGTTGCTGAGTGACCAAGTATTTCAATGTTCAAAGCCCAACTGACTGCCGAATTCCTGATACGCGACGTACCGGCTTCTTGCCCCTCTCCTTAATACTCCTTTTTCTCACCTCTCCCTCATCTCCCATTATTTGGCTTAAGGTCTCCGCACAATCAAAAATATGAGGAACAAGGAATTAAACATAGGGAATTGAGATGAGAGGAAGAGATTCCTTCTTCCATATCCCAATTCCCTATGTTTAATTCCTTGTTCCTTATATTTTTGATTGTGCGGGGGCCTTTACTATACTATACAAGATTTCCTATATTCGCTACATATTACATTGTTGCTATTAAAATAGAAATTGTTTATTTATGTATCTGTTGAACCGAGGAATAATATTGATTTTTCTCATTGTAAACTCCTGTTACATCTTATTCGTAACTACTAAATAATTCTGAAAATCAAAAACGTGCTAAAATCAATATAGCTAATTATGTCTTTATGCAGTATCCTTTTTCTGCATCTGGCAGTATATTTAAGTACTTTCTGGATACTCGAGAGAATTTCTCCGTGCTCACGCGCACACAGAATCCATTTTTCCTTAAACTTTCCGCTAACTTCTAAAAAGCATAGTGACACAAGCTATAGATATTTCCAGTTCGCCTCGTCAATAAGCAGTAACTATCTAATTATATTACTGTTCGTGCACTATTAACGTGTCCATATCATTATATTAAAAGTAGCGTCAAATTATTCACGTTATATACCGTACTATTGAGCGTAATTCAAATGCCAATATGAAACATGATCACGGCGTTTCGATGTCTTTTAACCGACTGATTGTTAATATAACAATGTATTGATAATAAAACGTTGAAATTGCATAGACATGAAAATCAAACATAACTCTCAACCAGCAGAAATATTGCTTATTTAACCGCATCGAGGCAGTTTTCATTTCCCAAGCAATTAAATTGAATGTTACGTATATTGAATATACCTGAATGAACCAAGTCAATTAAAAATATATTTGATAAAAATAAATGTTACTTTTCAATAAATGATTTTCAAGCGTTTACGAAGTTTCTCTCGACAAAAAGAGAATCTTATTACCCCCTTATATTTTCAAAATTCAATTTATGAAAGCTTTAATTTTTGGCAAGAAATCTCAATAATCAAGAATATCTTTACGAAAAACTGTATCTATCAAATACGTTAAGCTATCAAATACGAAGTTGGCAGAAATTCTCTATCTCTATATATAAACTTCTTGAAATGCTGTAAAGCTATTAAAGTTGTAATATTTATAAGTGAGAAAGATAATTTTATAGGCACGATAGTTCTCGAGGCACGATCTCAACCTCAACATTTCTTACTTATTCCAATAGGGTAATAAGTATTGTAATATACACGTTATCCTGCGTTTGTAATTATTTCATTAATAGAAACCGATCTCGCGACATTTGTCTTTCAGTTAATTGACTCTCGAGGATTTTAATCATGTATTTTAGTATTGAATCAAGATATCATATTTTTCAATATAGGTATGTCTAAAGTGACTGATATTTCCGATGTAATGACGACAGTAATATTTACTGTAGTTATTTCTTATATTTTAGAGGATAATTTGCAGTGTATTGGCGAGGTGTATTCTGGTATATTCAATGATGGTCCATTAGATAAATGAGTCTTAAGAAGTAAAAGACACTTTGATTGATTGTAAAAAAAAATAAAATCTTTATTCTTGCATCACTAAACTTTTCAAAAAAATAATTAAATATTTTGAGAAATATATAGGGTATCCCATTTTAATCAATTCACGCGATTATCTCCCGAACTATTCGTTATTCGAAAACATGTTTTAAGCAAAACTTACTCTGTTTTAAGGGGGACATCTTATGATGGACACAAGTTTTTTCTAGGTGGAGGTGTTCCTGAGATTTCAAGGTAACCTTTGTTTTTTAAAATGGAATCATTAGATTTTCTTTATATAATTTAATTTCTCCAGTTATTTGGCATATAAAAGTATTAAGGTAGAGTTTGCGAGATATTTTATATTTTATTCTGATATATTTTGACATGCAATTTGCAATATGCAATTACTAGAGAGATAATCGCGTGGATTAATTAAAATGGGACACCATGTATGTTGTTCTACTATGTGCACTATTGTTGTACAAAATTTAATTCAAAAAAGTTATAACAAGAAGTGCACTGTTGATGTCAATTTCAAAACAAATTTTATTAATTTCTAGTATATATTCTTATCTCTTGCGTAATATAGTATTTCATCTCCAGGTTTTCGAATACTTCCTTCAAGAGCTCAACAAGTAGTTAAATAGACGCGATAGCTGGCACATTAGTGTGTGTGTGCTAAGGAAATTACAAATTATATAAGTAAGGATTACATCAGAGACAAGGATAGAGAATAAAAAATCCGAAAAAAGGCCGAGCACGTCTGAGTTCCGGACGTACGGCGAATAGACATTCTCGTGAAATGTCACGAGCGCACAAGGAATAACGCTCGAGCGCGAAGAAGAGAAACAAAGAGATAAAAAAAAGAGGAACAAGACGCTAGGAGAAGAAGGCGAAACAATTGCTCTGGGACTTCTGGCCACTGAGAGATAAAAAATTTCGAAGGACCGAATCCCGTTGTCATCCTTCTTCCAACATTCTTGTGCACGCGTTTCGTGAATTTTCGTTGTATTCTGCATCGCGGTAAGATCTTTAAATATTTAAACGAGACTCCTTCGGGAGTCATTTGTACATACGTTAATATAGATTATGTAAAATAGATATATATATATAAGCTGTATCAAGAGTAAACGTCAGTAAGCGCAATTAAATGCAATAAAAAAATTAAGACTGTCATTGGTTAAGAAAAATTTTGCACAAGTACTAATATTACACTAATCATTTTATTGAAATTTTTATAGATCGTAACTATGCGTGCATACATAATGTTTAATTAATATTTTATTAATATTTAATTAAATGACAATTAATTGTTTATTCATATTTTGATGTAAGAACTGAATAAATTAAATTCCCCTAGAAAAACAGACAGAAAAAATAGTGATAAAAAAGAGCAAAGAAACAGAAAGAAGATAACAAAAGTAATGATTGCGACAGGGATGGAAGACAGAATATCTTTTTTGAAAGAAACGAAAAGAAGAGGAAAAGACTAGGGCGCGAAAAACTAGTTAGCTTTTCTCCGATGGTATTTGCATATACTTGTTCACAGGTGGAGCGAGGCGTTCTCTGAAAACATAAATCGTGCTACACACGGGGATACCAACGGGGGTAAAAGAAGAATGATAGAGATAGACAAAGGGAAAAAGAGAGAGAGATAGAGGAAAGCATAGGCTAGACTATAGAGAGACAGAAATAATGTATAGACGATGAGGGACAAGACTGGCCGGAAGAGCAAATAGGAGGAAAAAGGACCGATGAAAAGAATCGCTATCAAAGAATATCGCCCCTTGCCCGCGACGGTTCTCGTTAACATATCAAAGGGCCGCGGGGATATTTAAATTTATTCCTCCCTGGTAGCCTAGCACCTTTGCGCGGTTTTACGTATCGAAGCTACGCTACGCAAGCGCGACGCGTGGCCACATATTCAAGGGAAATGGAAAGAGAGGGGATCCTCTTTGAGCTTTTCATAAGGTCCGCCCGGACGAAAGCTCGTGAAATCCATTCTTATCCCTGTCTCCGCGATCGCAAAGTGCCTCTCACCGATACCCGGGTTCGCCATTGTCCACCGAACTGATAGAGTGCACGCGAAGAGGGTTTATTTTTAAGGCGGCAGCAAAAGTTCCGATTGTTCTTTGAAATGTCATTCCGTCCACAGGGATGACATGCCCGCTTATTGTACCATGGCATTCTTTAATAATATATTTAATATAATTTATTCAATATAGCAACACTAATGACAATTATCAAACACTCTGTATACATATATTTGAATTTGATCTTTTCTTAATAAAAATTTAGTTACACGGCATGTTCTTTCGCAATTTTTTAATGTTCAACATTAGTCACCTGTGTTACACATCAGTAAATATATAAATATTATATTAGAAGTAACTAAAAATCAGAAATGTAATTAAAAACGATTGTATTATTTAATTTTTTTTAAAAGATAAAGAAATTTTTTTATTGAAGTAATTTTAGATTTAGATTCTTCCTTGTACATTTAAATAAATTTAAATAAAAAGACTCCTGTATAAAAGAATATGCATCACACAAGGTAATCGCAGATAACTTTTGCATGAAATGTAGTTACATGTAATATCTTATTTATATATATATCAGCCATTATATTAGTTATATCACTTTTAGTGATTACTCACACAACTTGCCTAAAGTGTTGTCGTTGTGTTGGAAGAAACGAGCAACAACATAAGAATTTATTACATCATTAAGTGTCAACCCTGGCTGAGTCTCGGCTTGGATATCCGAAAGTGTTTCTGACATCGTTTAAACTTCTTGTTCACATCGTAAAATGCAATTTGCAAAAGATCATTTTCATATGTATCAAGTTTCATCAAACTACGTTATTCATTATTCAAAGAAAGAGTACATTAAACTGCTATGTCTTATTTATGAGAGATATATATTTTTATATATCGCCCTATTAATTGTAATTATACTCTTGCTAAAAAATTATAATGTTATATGTAACCATATAATCTGACGTAAATCATGAGGAAAAATATTACAGAATTTGACAAAATTTTCACAAGAATTTTAATCCTCATAATACTACTTTCATAGTAAAAACAAAATAAAATTACAAAGCAACGATTATAAACTTACTTTCTTAATTTTAAAAATAATTTTATAAAAAATGTAGCATATATGTATAAATCCCGGAAAAGACCGCAAAATTCCTCTCTCTGTTGAGAACTATTTTTCACGATGAAAAAGTGGAACAAGATGAAACCAAAATTTGCATATTACACTTCGTCATAGCAGAGGATGGTAAGTAAAATATGCGCAGCTTAATTAAGCTTTCAATAACTAAGCTAAAATAATTCTTTGCACACCTGCTACTTATCGTCTCGCTGTCTTTTATAACGTATTTAATTTATCCTCCAGACGCGGTAGATTCATTTATAAATTGTTTAAAGCCACAAAATCATTGATCTTTTTAATTTTAGCCAGACTAGAAGTTATTAAACGATGTTTCGGTACACTTGATACTCGTAACAGAAATATGTCTCCCTCGTGAATAACAGAATGCATTTTACATCCGCATAGGAATAATGCCCGGGTCCATTTATTACGAAGCGCGCATTTCTTTTACGTCCAGCATCCGTATGTTATAAACTTTTTATTTTATACCGCCATCAATTTGAACCATCCGCGATATCGATCTATCCTGACGTGGGTACAATACAGATCGAGATAATCCACATTATCCGTCTCTCTCTCCATTTCTGAAACGAAAAGAAATCTTGCATATCTATATTTTTCTTTGTTGTTATTTACCGAAGACATTTGTGATAGTCGTCCAAAATCAATTCCTTTTGCTTTTATATTAACTAAATTGTTATTCTATTTTTTACAGAAATAACACAAAGAGATAATAAAATACTCGTAATATATTAGGTAGCAAAAAAATAATATACTAAAGAATATTAAAAAAGATATACGAGGGGCGTTTGATAAGTAAGATAAATGAGGCATTGATTTCAATATTATTGGCAAAATTCTTTTCTTAGCTTCAAACAAGTAAACATCAAATTTTAAATTAGTGTGATGTTTAGTTTTTGTGTGCCAAAGTCTGCCAAAGCAGATGCTTCTGGTAGTTTTCGGAAAAATGCAAAAACAAGAAGTTCGTGTAGTGATTAAGTTTTACTTTTTAAAAGGAAAAATAGCTACTCAGATCAAAACAAAATTGGAAAATGTTCTTGGTAGTTCTTCTCCTTCGTTCAAAACCGTTCATAATTGGGTTGCCGACTTTAAATGTGGTCGTATAAGCTGTAAACCCCGCAGTGGACATAATAAAAATGGCATAATCACTCTCGAACATTGTTGGACCAAGTGTCGAGCTAAAAGGAGACTACGTTGAAAAATAAATATCAATTATTAAACCAAAACGATATTTTTATTTTCGTTTACCTTATTTACCAAACGCTCTTCGTACTTTAAAAAATTGTTGATACTGTATTTTAAATATTTTAAATTAATTATTTTAAATTAAGACATGCAAGATTTTTTATACAAAGCATGAATTTCTTTTTTGTTATCGTTGATTGCTTCAAATTGATGCGTTAACGCCAAATGTTTTGAGACAAATTTCAATATTTGCCAATTAAAAGATATATGTTTCATATTTTAATCATGCTTAAACATCCGCAAAATATTATTCACTTCTACGACGGACATTTGAGGATATTCTTTTAGATAAATGTAAAATATTACCGTCCAATTTATCTAAAATTCTTTTAGATAAATTGGACGGTAATATTTTGCTTGTGATATTTATGAACAAGTATCACACAAATCCAAAAGATTAAGAACTAGAAAGTAACCGATTTATTCATCTTTTCATGTGGCTTCTGGTCCGCGTAATGCAAGGGAATTTCGCATAAACAGTCTGATAAAGCGCCGCCGTCGCGGCGCAACATTAAATACAGATTAGCTCCCGTGCTCGGGCGTAACGCGCGAAAAAGTGAAAACGTTGCTCCGAGACGACGTCGGGATCGGTCCCATCAAGGGCTCGAGGGATAAGTAAGAAGGGCCATTTTTCAGTGGCGGCACCTTATCCGGGACACGGCGACACCGTGTAATACCGTGGTGGCGGCTTATATGCATTCATAAGATATTCATAAGACCCCCAGCGCCTCAATTTTCGCGGGCGACAAAGGGCGGCTCGACGACCGTCCTGGTCTTCGAGGATAAAGGATCAGAAGTGGGTGTACGGCGGCCGGCAGACGATCCCGCTTTCGCGTCCCGCAAGCTTCCTTAAAACGGTCCGAAGTTCCGCGAACTGCGTCTCAGGAAATTACTATGAACTTTCGCACAGATTGAAAAAGTTTTTCAAAAAGCGTTCCGATTGTTAAGACGCGACGCTCACGTTTCTCGCGTGGTGTGGGTCGGGAAAACCGTCTCGTTTGAACTTTTATCGTGACTTGTCATCACCTTATTTTCGCTATTCGCGCGGTCGCGTAATGACGGAGTTACGTTTTCGAATCGAGTGACATCTTCCATTTGCTATCAATATAAAATTTCAGATTTATTAAAAGATTTCTTCTTTTAGGAGAATCGTCGTATCAAAATGTTGGGTGATCTTCATCTCGTGTTTTACCGTGACTTTTTAACTAGTTTATTTTTTCTGTCTTCGTTAAGGAGTGTCTTCGGAGTCGTCATACGACAACGGCATCCCTCGAGTTGGCACAAAATTGTCTTAGTGGTTGAGGCGTCTTGTTTCAAACTTTTCTTTCTCGAAGTTATTATCGCGCGCATAGTATCTCATACAATGTAAAAGTCGTATAGCGGGTTAAGATTTGCGGTATTATTCGAAGTTAATCCTCTTATTATGCTATTATACTTCCAGCTCTTCTCCTACTTTCTGCTTCTTAGCAGCTTATAAAACGAGAGAAAATTCTGCAGAAGCTTAAGATTTTATTGTCTACTGCAAAGTAATAAGTTGGATATTTTTCCTTTCTTCTATAATATGAAACATTATATTTGTTATGTCATTACAGTTTATAAGATTAAATTTAAGACTACTTGATTGTGTTACAATTTCTGTGAATATTAATATTTTAATTGTTTAATCATGTATATGTTTAATAACACATACTCTCTTTTTCTCTGTTTCTCTCTCTCTCTCTCTCTCTCTCATTAATTATTTAAAAGGTATTTAAGTCTATTTAATTTTTAATATTTTAATAAATATAAAACTTAAGCAGATTTATATCTGCGTTTTATGAAAATATAATTAATGTTCCTATTTTATGTTCAACCTCTTGCTTTAAACCATCACCGATGAATACGCATACACTTTGAATCCATGGTCACTAATCGCTATCTCAAAGTAGCGCTCTGGGAGGAATATTAACGGGTTAAATAGGAGGCGTATCCTTTTAACGCTCTAGCCGCTGCACCTGCAGCAGTGCTAGGACGATGTCGTACCTTGCTGTAAATTCCACGTACTCGCTTGGTGGGGTGGCTTAATGCAGATTTAGGTAGGTTCCTAGAGCGCGCATGCGGCTTTCACATCCCATAGACTTAGGCTAATTAATTTATAGACTGCGCCCTTATCTGTTGCTGGCGCCTACTGTACAGCCACTACTGCCGGGTAGTGGGCGTCAGCGAGTTACCCTAAGTGCGCCGGCAAGGAAACCAGTTACCATAGATCCATGGCGATAACGCGTTTCTTCCCTCTTCGCCCACCCGGTCTACCAGACTTCGGCTGAAAGTTAGACGAGAAGGGAGTCGAGTCGCGCGTCTGGGAATCGCAAATGACTTCCGTGCGGTCGGTCCAGTTTGAGCAGCCGTCTCGTCTTTATTTGAGATTGCAGACATCCTTACCGAGACAACTAGTCCGAGTTCGCATTATGAGTATTACACCTGGCGAACGAAAATTGTCTTCTTCTCAGACAGTGGTTAGACGAAATAATATTGTGTTATAAATTATTTTATCTTCTTCCTATGGAACATAAGCGTATATTTTAAGAAGCGCATGATATTATTGCTTTTTATATTTAATGCGTACTTTATCATATAGTTAGGAAACAAAAACAACTTTTAGAGAAAGGAAGAGAAGTCTAGCTGAGAAGAGAAGGAATAATTTCTTATCTATCTGTCATCTCTTATACATATATTCTGTCTCAGTCATAGATTCAATTTAGAAAATGTCAATTACATCAGAACATAAATAGCAATACAACGCCGTAAACAAGCTGACATAAAATTTTCATTTGAAATAAAATATTATGACAAATAAAGTGATAAATATCCGTTTATCTATAAAACGATTTTTTATTGATATATGAAGTACCTAGTTACCGTGCATCACACATAAAAATAAATGGTATTTCTCTATGCATGTACGTTATAAAATTTTTGCAGGCTCCAGTGCGTCAGTCGAATCCCGATCGTAAATAAAAAAAAATCATTTTTCGATTCGGGACGCATCGGTGCGTCATCGTGCAAGAATGCTGACGCTGTCGTCGACGATGTGTCGCGAAGCGTAGGTGGTGAAGCTCGTTAGATCAGTCGAGCACCCTGTGAACGCTGTTAATTGCATCGCGCTGGTGAACGTGCACGCACCGATTTAGTTTATCGCTCGGCTTGCCTAGCGCAGCTAGAGATGGCTGCGAGAACGAGGCGACGAGACGACGATACTCGCGTCAATGTTGTATGAGTGCAAAACTGTGTACATGGTAGGAAGCAATCAAATTTCCCCGGGAAATCTTTGTGGCGACGTGGTAGAATAGAATTGTAGATAAACTGAGTATTTCAGACTGGTGGTCACGAAAGCTTTTATACGTCGCAGAAAATGCATTATAGTTAGCGACGAAAAGTCGGCAGATGGTCACTGATAAAATTGACTTTTTAATTGGCAATGTGTGTCCGGATGTTTTTCATGGAATTTAGTCTACCTCGTAGGTCTGTATGGAGATAGAGAAATCGATGGGTTGAAGTGAAATATGTGAAATGAGAAGTTTTTCAACGATTCGAACATGAATGTCTCATGCAAAGTACAATTTTATACGTTCTCGTGAGAATTCACACTTAAGTATATAAAATATTTAATTAAAATGTGTATTATTTGTTATAAAAATATTTTGAAATAGAAGCATGCGTTATATATATATATATATATAATCTAAATATAAAACAATTTTTATATTTGTAATATTTATCTACTACAGCATATTCCACATATAATCTTGTAACGACGAATTTGAATGCGTCGAAATAAACTATTTGTCGGCATTTATTACATCATTATACATTCTCGTAATAAAAGTGAATTCGAGTACAGGCTTAAGATCAATCCGATTTAAGTGTCAGTCGGTGGTGATCATGGCCTCGAAAATAGGATGCAGACAAGCTGTGGCGTCGCGGTAGAGGTAACAGCAGATAGCATTGCATATTTCATGCTGCACAGTACGTAACGTGATGCACGCCCCGCATGGGAAATCCTAACGGGGCCGCATGTCCGAGTTCTACGTTGCGCAAACTAGAGTAAAGCTCGTCCATGGAAAACGGTGTCACGGAACCGAGACAAATTCATTTCGTTGTGCGTTGGCACCCTAGGTTCATCCATTTTCTTCCGCGTCAGCGTGACAGGGCAGATCCTATTATAATTAATCCTAATCGTTTAAGCCGGAATTTGTACTAAAAAAAATGCTAGATCTAAATATAATATTTTATTATGATTTTCTACAGCCAAATAAAAATTTAAGATTCGTGTATCACAATTACAATATTGATAAATGACAATATTAATTATCGCTGTCTACATATAAAAAACGACTGAAATTATTTAAAAACTATTAAACTCTTACACAAATTATCTAAAACGCAAACTTTTCGAAAACTACAGCAAAATAAGTTTGGCAAAATGTGTAATATAATATTGAAGATTAACAGATTCCAATCTCTAGCGTTCTAATTATTCTTCCGGTCGCTGTTGCGGAACTGCAGAGATCATTATGGTTAAATTGACTGGAACGCTTTTGTGATTTTCCGCGTATTTCTTTTTCTCAGGTCTATATCCTTTCATTTCCGCCAATTTAATTAACGATTTTGGGACAAAATTTCTGTACAAATAAAGAATTAAGGCAGTTAAATTTTACTTTGCTGAATTTGATTCAAGATATGGAAAATAATTTCCAATTATAATTTTTCATTTCTTACTACTGTCATTATTAAAAGTTTAATAGGTATCTCTCAAATATTCAGAAATTTATATTATATATATATATATATATATATATATATATATAAGATATTTATGTTATATGTCTTAGAATTTAATTCTTTTAACTAATGTTTACTATCTCGGAAGATTCTCATGCGAGTGAAATCCGAATTCTGGTGAAATCTTCCTAAAAACAGGAAGGCAATCCTATTTCATGAGATCGGAAACATCTTCCGGATGTAGCAGCAGGAATATCCGGCTGTAGTAGCATCAGATCAGCGTTGTGGAAGAGGAGAAGGTAATGGATTTCTGAAAACTTTATCCCTTTAGGGATAAGGACCAAGGCGGACTTTGTGTCCGCCAGGGAATATGAAGTTTCGAATCGCGGAATTAGCGGGTCTCTAATAGATCTCGCTGAAAGTCTCGCATAAGGCTACCGAAAGTTTTTTGTTCTAATGGACAAAAGAACTTTTCTCTATTTGATCGAACAGCCGAGACTTGAGAAGAGCCCGAGAAAAGACTCCCTGCGAAACCGACCGAAAGTTTTTACGTATCGCGAGCCACAGCTGACGGGACAAAAATTCAAAATTGTGATAAAACTCGGTTGTGGATCTTACTTCTATCATTTATTAATGCTAAGACCTTTTAACTTTATCGTATTTTTATCTCATCAGGAAATGAGTATATCATAAAGAAAAGAGTAAAATAATAATTTAATTTTTGTATATTCTGACGCACCTTGATATAAAGAATAAATAATGTGTAGATCTGTCAAAAAGATAATATTTCCTATATTCTATAAAATTACATTTGTGATAAAAACACAACAGTCCATTAAACTGTATCTCAAATTTTAATCTGTAAATAGTACTGCTATTCCAAACATCGAATGCTATGTTTTATAGATACTATTTCGATAGATATGTAAAAATTTCACTGAAAATGCTAAAATGCAAAAAAAATCAGATTGTGTCATTTATAAATAAATACGTTTTGTGGAGTACAAAACGTATATCACTTACTTGTAAAATATAAAGAGATGATGTGGAAAAGATAGATGAAAAATGCACGTGTGGCTGTCTATTAAAAAAAAAGGTTACGTGGGTCGGCTGTAGAACGAGAAAAATGTCCGCATGGATGACAATGACAGCGATTGTACGACCGGTGAAAAATCGACTAGATTGTTATTTCACAACGTCGCGGAAGGTATTTTACTAGATAGTAAACGGGTCAAGTCTATTCTACTCTGCGACTGCTAGTGACAGGCTAATTACTGAAAGCATGAGTATTTTTATTGATACAGCCACCGGCGCTGTATCTGACACATCCGGGTATAAAAGCGGAAAATTAATTTGTATACACAATGGCGCGCGCATTGCACGTTTGTGTAAGATTACCTCCGCATGCGGTTGCGTCCTGCGCATGTAATTCAGTACGGTTTATTTTTTCTTTTGGTCATTTATATTCGATTAAACTCAGTTTACTGAAAACCTTTAAATAACTTAAAAATTTAATAGAAAAACGCCACCAAACCGATTTTTAATTAACAAATAAATTAAATATTTATTTTAAAAATACGTTAAAGAACTGTTCTATTGAAGTAGCACTTTTGCAATAACATTCGAAATTATTTGATCATTATTTAAAAAGTCTACAATAAGGCTAATATAAGTTATGCATGTGATTGCACACCTTTTGCCAAGTTTAAATGTTATATTCGTATAAATTTTCATAGTAGAAGCGTATTTTTTTTTCAAATGTTCATGGCTTTCGGCGAATATCGCGCTGATTCCGGCGATTTTTTCCGCGCAACGACACAGCGGTGCAATTTTACAAAGCTAACGGAGCGGCGCAATTTCAACGTCCGCTGGCCACCATGATTTTCTCCACCTCGCCATCTCGTCATTAAATTTATATTTGCCCAGGTTGACCGGGGCGAGGAACGAACGGATAGCAAACGACCGCCGTTTTCGCGAATAAAACGGGGATCCGATGTGGAATCAGTTTGCCTCGCGCGGTGGACATTATCGCCTCGCTCGCTCGAGGGCTGCACTGCGGCCGCATAAAACCGCAAAGATTCGCATCACGCGGTCCCACTTGCCTCTGTTATCTCATGGTGGAAATGTCAGTTTTTTTAACGGAATGCTCGCGTGCCATCTATGTGTTAAACACACTTAAGTATACTGTTATTTTCAAGCAATCTGTATTGTTTTCGGTCAAGTAAAATTAGGATAAAATATGTTCAACTGCAAAAAGTATAAATATTAGTAAATATATTAGCACAAATTATACTACATTAGAAAATTAAAAATAAAAGAAGTACAATTTTGTATTAAAATAATGTTTCATATTAATTTTTGATTTTTTTATCACGCGTATATCATGCAATTTATAATAAGATTTTGGATTTTATAAAATTACGAATCATCTTCTAAATAATAATAATATAAATCTTCTAAATAACATAATATAATTACCATATATATAACATATATATAAATATGCACGTATTATATCTATGTTATACGGCAGTTATATTCGGTGTTTGCTGGGATTAAGGGAAAAAAATGTGTTAAAAATTTTATGTGTGCTCGTAGATATGTAATTAAAAATAATGCAATATGCTTAAGATTCACCGCGAATGCAAAACAGACAAAGAATTTTGAGTCTCTTGCAGAGATTTGCATCATGTGACTCGATCTGCTTTCTGCTATCTCGCGGTGGAAATATAATTTTTGATAAGACACGTTTCTACAGTATACCGCTTGTGGAAGTTAATTCCTTCACAATCTAAATTCTTTTTTGCATTTAGCATAATAGACTACTGATAACAACGTAGAATTAAAGATTAGATATATTATTCGTGTCTGTGTGTGTATATGTGTGTATGCATAAAAACAAATAATATTATTAATATAATCAAAAAGTATTTTAATTGAAATTTGTGTTTAAATATGTTAAATAACTTAATAATCGTGAAAGCTTGAAAAGAACCTTTGTAAAATAAGCGAATTAATTAGTTTTGGGGACATCTAATGTTGGTCTATTTTCTTTAGTGAAAAACATTGTTGTAGATATCTGTATAATATACATTGTTAACTTTTACATTTCCTATGGTTGTGAGAACGTGCTATCATCAAACCCTATCGGATTTCCTTTCGACGCTGCATCGTACAACCGCATTCATTACAAAGTGCGCCGTTGCGAGACAGGCCATTGAAAAAGGCAGATAAAAAACCTCGGTATCGTTGGCCAGTACCTTTTTTTAACACTAGCACGTAAAGTTTCCATTAGGCGCATTATTATTACTCGTTCGACAAAAGTCCACGTTTCCCGTTTGCAGTTTTTCTGGCTCGCGGTATCCAGCCGTCGGTCGGTAGACGCCGCTATTTATAATCCGGAAAACGACGCCGTTACGCTCTCGCGCGTCCGATGAAAAGTGAAATTTATGCATGCGTGTACATCGAATACTCCACAACTCGTAATAACGTCGCATGAAAAAACAAGTTTTGTTTTACAATACCTTCATACAATGATTTTTGTTGGATTCAACGATGGTGATCATAAAAGATAGTTGAATTAAAATTTATCATTGAAAAGATATTAAAGTGTATTATAAACTACTAGCTCTAGAGGACTGATACATCATGTTAATAATAATTTCGTGGCTTATTAAAAGTTGCTTTCATTATTAATATTTTGAAGTGTTCTCTATTTTGTTATGAATAAATATAGCTTTTTACACATTATTTTTATCGTTGGATGAGAAAAGAATATAACATTTATTCTAAAATTTATCGTGTGTAAAAGTTTGTATTTTCTTATATAAAATAATAACATTTTATTATTAAATAAAATAACACATTATCTATAAACATTAAACAGATATGAAAATTTTTGAGAATTAAATAAAAATATCAATTGATGTAACAATCGAGCTCATCAAGCAAATCATACACGGAAAAAAAAGAATGGTTGTACCAACCAGAATCTGGTTGGCACAACCATTCTTTTTTTTCCGTGTAGGTATGCAGCTTGATGAATATATCATAATGAGTATGCAAAAGAAATTGCGATTTGTGATAATTTGCGAAGTTATCTTTCTTTATAAAATGTAATTAAAATTATCGCCAAACCCAGTTAATAAACATTTTTTACCGTAATTTAAATAAATAGGTCTTTCTCTTTCTTTCTCTCTTCTCTTCTCTCCCATCCTTTCTTTCTTATACTATAGTTATATAATATTATATAAAAGTTTAGAATATTTAATGCATTATTAAAACAATTATTAAAAGTAAAATGTGACAAATAAAAAATGTATACAAATAGTTCATTAGAGAATTTTAGATATAGAATTTCAAATATTCTTATTGTTTTAAATTAATTCTTGTTTATATGAGAGAGAGGGGGGGGGAGGAGGTGGTAAAATACATAGCAAAGAAAGCTTAAAATTCCGATCTTATGCATCAAGGTTTAAAAGCTATTTGTTAACTTTGATCTTTTGGATTTAACCTTTTTATGTGACCAATGTCGAAGATATTTCTTTAATATGGCTTAACGTGCTTCTCTGTGTGACTTTTCACATACATACGTCTGAAACAATGGTGAAGTATAATTTAAGCAGGGAAAAATGATATTCCGCAGACGTCGTAAGTCAACGTAAACCATGGAGAACGCTGGGCGTAATTTCGTGCGGTAAATCTGCGACGCTCGTAAATCGCTTTATGGAAACTCCGCCCTTCTGCGCACGAAATCTCCACATCCTTAAAGACACTTCGATATAAATGCTCGGGCGATGTAGTCGATTCCCGCTGCGACATGCAGCAATAATAAATTCATCATGATTGTCTTCAACTACGAGTAGAGTAAGAGCAGAGTTTTGAACGAGGAACAGGAAGCCCATATCCTGTATATCACTATACATATAGTGAAAATACTTATCATTTTTTTCCTTTAGATAAATAGCTACATATACGAAATATATTGTGTGTGTTATGTAGTAAACGTAAGTGTCGTGCACGATACATATAATGAAAATAAGAAGAGACTGTCGGAAGGCTTACACACACACCAATATATATGCACCTACATCAATTAATTGCATACATGCATAATCAATAAACGATTTGGTTTCTAAAGCATTGTGTCCACGATGCTATGTCCGAGATCTCGGATGGAGAAAGAATTGACCAATCGCATTTGAATAATTCGGCCAATTGATCGATGCAATTGGTCAATTCTCTCTCCGTCCGAGATCTCGGACCAATTTCTAGCATCGTGGACACAAGGCTTAAGAGATGGGCTTCAGCGCTCGTCAACAAGGACACTTGAAGACGGCGTTTTCGATCTTACGTTGTCTTTATCAATCCGAGACAAGCCTCCGTGGTAGAGACATCGGTCACGTAGTCACGGACGATCGTACGAAGATCTGCTCTTTCGTCTTATACGACGTACATTGAAATACCATACGCATTATCACAAACGTTAGCAAGGGTGTGTGTCAAGTCAAGTCGACCCAAGGTCTAAATCTCAAGGCGTTGTCACATCCGTACAGTCAGGTAGCGACTCAGGGCGATAGTCCCCCAGGCGTCGTTGCTACCGTTCTCCCGACTCAGGGTAACAACCCCATCAGGCGATGTCACATATTGCGCAGATCATAACGTAATGTATGCGAACTTATTTAATTTGTATGCGAAATTATTTTAAGTCATTTGTAAAAGACGAAATATTGACTATTCATTGTATTATTACATACGCAATAAAGCGTGATACGAAATTACGGCGTAGATACGAATAATATCTGTGTCGATTTTTCAGTGTGAATGTATTAAAAATAGTTTTATATATCACATACAGATAAAATTGTTGGTAAAGTTGCATATATTATCTATTTTCATGTACATAATTAGCAAAAATTAATATTATAATACAAAGTAATAGTAAACATTGCTCAACTCTTCAATTTTAATTGTATTTGTTATTTTCTCATAATCTTATTAAACCCACTCGTTGGCGATCAAGAAGATTAATTCAGAAACTCGTGGGAATTGGGTTAATGAAATAATCATTTCTCGGGATACCGCGACTGATCGTAAGATACGACTGCCGAGAAAAGAATTATCCTACAAGAAGGACAAGGCTTGTTTCTTGCTCGTCAGTCTGTAAAACGGTGCAGCTGGCGCATATGAAATTTCCATATTCACGCCCGGGCGAAAAGTGGCGTTGCTTCGTTCTTGAAGGGGTGAAGCGAGCGATGGCGAAGATTTGCAATTCCCGAGAATTCGCGCGGAGAGAATATCCTGCGGAGCAGACGGCGGGCGCGACGCAACCCTATGAAATCCCGCGTGTCTCGCGCGTGCATGAGATGCGCGCATGTAAGACAGCGGGGCGTTGCGCAGCTGCATTTGCTGTAGTCTCCCCGACGGCAATAATCGCAGGGAAATCGTTGGTATTCATTTCTCTTTCTTTCCGTATGTGCATCGAGGAACGATTAATGTTGCATTTGGCGTGTCTCTGAAGTTTACGCAGTTCTATAATAAGGCAAACCTGATGATTTTTTCATCAGGTTGATTACATCAACATCTGACACATATTGGGAAAGAGACAATAATCAATAATTTTCGAGATATAAAAACAGATAAAAAGAATCTTATCGCTTAATTATCACGTTAGAATTTTAATGTGTGTTGCATTAATAATAATAATAATGTTATTTATTCTTAAATTATCAATATAGAAATTAAGATTATGGTTAATTTATACAATTCCGCGATGAGAGAGATATTAAATCAATTAATACATATACATCTGCTTTACGTGTCATCCGAAATAGTTATTTAAAAAGATTAAAAATTACGTGCATTATATCAATATTTAATCAGTTAAAAACAAATAACAAAGTTTACTTTATTAATAGATGTCCCGTGTGTGTGATGTAACTAATGCATGATAACGAGAGTCCTTAAACCCTTTGCTAATGAATCGAAGTTAGCGTTACGCATGCTGAACGTGTAACAACTTGCATATATTATCTCAGATCATTAGACATCAAAATATCGTCCACGGTTATCTTCATGGAAGTTCAAGTACTTGGGTCTGGAGCCTCATTATACAGTAACCGTATCTTCGTCCGCTGAAATGAGAAATACGTTATCCAAGAGCTCGCGAGGACCGTTAATTAGGAACAGGGTAATAAGGGATATTAAGATTTCATACGTCCCTTGGGACACCGAGAGGCTTTGAGAAACGACCCTTAAGTTACTCAGCTGGCTTTCTGCGACACTAAGTTGTTCGCTGTTGCATATCTAGTAGATGCAAAGCCATAAAGGTGCCAGGAAATTGTCACTCAAGAAAAGAACGACACCGCTTGACGTTGAAATATAATCTGTTTTCATGTAAATGTATTCTGACTTTTTTTCTAGTCCATCATAACCGATATAGTCTGAAATTTTGTACGCGAATAAATATTCTGCACTATAAAATTTTGTTTTTGTATATTTTAACAAAGAGAACTTAAAGTTTAAGTAATTGAGATAATAATATTAAAAGATGACTATTATATTACTGTATATATTCTTTTTAATTAATTGATTATAAACTGAAATAAAATCAAAATATTTTTCTACACGGGAATATTTTTATATTACTTTTTGTATGTTTTTTATATATGTTACGTTTGTAATGTTTGCATTTTACTGCTAAAAATATCAGCGATGATGTGTTCAACTTTCACAATTAAAAAGTCGAGCATGCTTTGACAGACTCCGTCAATCAGCTAAATGCAAATGCAATCAATAAAATGTTTAATAATTTATCAACGATGGCTACGAACCGCATTGGCATTTACATGGGATAATTTTTTCGTTAAACAACGTTTTTCTACTTATAATTGAAACATCGCCATAATTATTTTTTTTCATAGCGTGCTATTACTGCAAATTACGACATAAAAAATTTAAATGTACGTCTCGTAATATTTATCAAACTAATATTTGACGTTATAAATTATCGTCTATTGCAATGTTGATCAATTGAATGTTCCATCATGAACAATAAACGACACATATATTCTCAAAAATATCAAAAAATGCCAAATATTTCAAATTAAATCAGAATATTACTATCCATTACTATCTTCCTTCTGCTTTGAACTAAATTTATTCAATATCTATTTTAACTTTATTATAAGAGAGAAGTCAAAGAAATTATAAATATTAACTTTACTTGCAACTCAAGGAAAAATTATTTTCTGATATAATTACTTCGCGGAACTCATTGTTAGTAAGTTTTGACGAAAAAAATTTATCTTTCTTACGAATTATATATAACAGCAAATATATATATCAACGAATACAAAATAAATAATATAAAATAAGTAATTTCATCGTCAATATAAATAATATTTATTCACGTATTAGTCATGCTATTACAGATATGCTATACATGTAAAATCTACCGCCATTTATTTTCTTTAGTTTCCGTGAACGCATATATTTTTAAATCAAAACTTTGTTTAAAATCTCCGTTGATATAATAAATTATAATAATAATTGATATATTATGATAAATTTACAATACTGAACTCCAGGAATCGTTTCTGAGAAGAAAATTGTTTCGTAGCAGTAAACACATGCGCTTGAAGGTATTAACGGAGAACTCGATATTCAAGAGATTTTGTTTGTCTCTGACACCTTCTAGACGAACACAATGTTAATGCCTGCTAATGAGTCACTCAGTCCTGGAATAGCATTTGCTTAGTAATTCCCGCAAACACCGGAATTACAACCTGTCAACAACCGTATTCGCGACACTCCCAATATTCACCGTTGCTTCCATCACAGCTGATATTTTCCAAGACAGTGCCCCAATATTTCCCCAATGATTGGTTACCGTTCCAGTCTATATTCAATTCAACTTTTCTTCTTCCTGTCAACTTGTCATCTATGTCGACGTGTCATAAAAAGAAGATTCAGCGAAAATCGATCGATGGCAATGCATTTAAAATCAGTTTAAGAAATAAAATTAAAAATAGATATCTTTCATATTTTAAAATTTAAGTTTATGTTCAATGAGTCACGATCAAGATACTGTCGATAAAATGGATAAAATTCTGCTTATAAATCCATTTTCGAATCTATGAAAGATAAAGAAGAAATTATAAGAAGGAAATAAAAGACAGAAAAAATGTGTTTCCACCATATACCTATAAAGTATATACTGCCGATACTGCCTGAAAAGTGTCCGCAACATTAGAGTGCAGACATATCATTTTCTCTCTGTCGACATAGAAGCATTGAGCGATATGCGCATGTGCACAATATCATGGCGGGCAGTTCATAAAAATAGCAGCGGATGCAGTTTATGTTATTGAAAGTCTAAATATAATTAAGATAAGTTTAAATATTAATATTTAATTTTTTGTTTGGACTTATCTTTCAATAACATAAACTGCATCCGCTGCTATTTTGACCGTTTCAACAAAAAGTTTTATACAAATAAATACCTGTAATTTCATGCTTACGCTTTGGAGCGTCATTACCATTTACTGACTCTGAAATAATCTGTTTGCTAATTGAATATTCTTCCTGTTTCATTGGACATGGTACAGATATCGAAGGTACAGTATCACGCTTTAAAATTAATCTTCCATCATATTTCAATACATTATAGTTTTGAAAATCTGTTTCATTAAAATGACTGCCACAGATCTTAAGTTTGGAAACATCATCATCTTCTTTTAAATTGCAGATCTGCTTCCATATGCTACAAGTATTGCCATTTTTTGGAAATCTATATCAATAACAAAAACATAGGCAGATTTTATGCACATAAAAATAGTGCAGACCACGATATAAAAATAATGTAAATGAGAATAAATAAATAAAAATATGCAGGCTTCTAGGTTAAATTACATTTAGAAAATAAGCTGTTTACTTACGCATGAAGGCTTATTCCTGCTTGACGAGCTTTCTTGTCACACAAATAACATCTTATACGAGAACTCATTCTAAATATTTATCATATCTTACTTTATAGGTATATAAACTGACGCAAATGAACTGCCCGCCATGATATTGTGCACATGCGCATATCGCTCAATGCTTCTATGTCGACAGAGAGAAAATATGTCTGCACTCTAATGTTGCGGACACTATTCACCCATTGTTCGGATAGGGAATCAGCAGTATATACTTTATAGGTATATGGTTTCCACGTACTTAACAACTAGAGATTACTTATAATATTGACACATGATAAAAATTAAGTAAGAACTAAAATGTAATACTTGAAAATTTCATGTTTATATTAATATAGATAAATTAATGCATTTTTCTAAAATTGGCAGCATAAAACAAAAGAGAAAATATTGTACGTTATGATATCACGATTTAATACGCAATCCAATTTAATCTTTTACGTCACCGATTTTGTGTCTTGACGACGACATCATATTTGAAAATTGGCGAGCCGAAAATTATCGCATTACCACGCCTTAATCATAGCTGCTGCCTCTGCTATCTGAGGAATAAGATAGTATATGAGAGAGAGAGGGGGGGGGGAGAAGCATAGAGACGGGAGAGTCTCACAGCTCCGTTAATTAGCAAGGAAATAATTTCTCGGTCATTAAACCAACCTGCCGCCTCCGTGCAAAGGAGGTGCGAGAAGGTAGATTGTCTACGAGAAGACAATGGCACGCATCGTTCACTCTGGCATATAGCGCGGTAGAAAATCTATGATGATAATCTCTCAAGGTGAATCGATTTCTCTTAATATCAATTCATCTACACGCCATGTTAGCTTATTAACACATTTAATAGACAGCGAGATATTCTTCGTGTCGAAACAATTTTTTTCTTTGCAAGATCAAAAATATCACTAATGTGATCAATCATACATTATGATTAAAGAAAAAGATTTTGTAAATTAATGAAAAATTAAATAAATTTGTAATGCAAAAATCAGATAATAAACAATTTAATCGTTAAAATCTCTTAATTTCTCTCTTCATTTAAAATTTTAAATAAATTTTATTAAGAGAAAATTTGCGTTTTATTTATCAAAATATTAATTATTAAGCAGTGAAAAAAGAAATAATATCCGATAAAAGAAAAAATTATTTTAGTTTCGATAAGAACAGGAGAGGAATATTATATTGTGCACTAAATTTGCTAATGAGAAAGAGAGAATATTTTATACATACAGATATAAGACTATGTGATTGACATAAACTAAAAGTTTTACAGTAATACATATGAAATGTTATATCGTACATTCATAATCATTTCACAAGTCATTCATTATTGTGCGTTGTCAATAACAGATAAATTTTAATTAGATTCAGTTAGACTTTATTCTTCTACAAGCAAAATTTTAGCAGAAAGCAAAAAAGATTTCATACTTTATACCTGAATTATAAATATAAAATAATATTTATAATAAACCAGATAGTAATAATCCAGATCAAATCTATCGAAAACAGATTCTGCAAAGTATCCCAGATAACCATGTGCTATAAATTTTGTCGGCAGAAAAACTACTTAATACAGATCTGATTGTGAGATACATAATACTGTTGACAGAAATATAGCAAAGCTTGTTAACAAAATATGATGTCAGAATGATGACAAAAATTAAGTAAATTGATACATTTACTACATTTGATTCGGTTGAAATAGTTAGCGATAGAAATAGTCAAGTCAAGTTATACTAGCAAGATCTGTCGACAAAATAACAGTTTAATGCAGACACAGTTAATAGCAATTTGTTAGAAATTTCTGATCAAATTTGCTGCCAATTTGTTAGCATACTTCAGACAGTTTGCTTATAAAGAATATGTTGGCTAATGTAACTTAATATATTTGATTAAAAATGATCTACATTTTTACCATATTTGTTATATCAAAGATATAAAATACTTTTAATTAAATTTGTTATTAAAAATTAAGATCGTTTGTTGTAAATGTGTAAATTATCATAAAACTATCAAACTACAAAAATTTAAATATATTTTATTACTATATCAAAATAAAAAGTAAAATAGAATATACTTTATCACAATAGAATTTAATTTTACTTTTGAGTAAAATTTTATAAATGTATTTCAAAATCTGCTTTTGTCATTGTGAATGTCACAGTTTGTGCGTTTTAGTCAAATTTTCGCGACAGGGCCAATTTCAGCCATACTCACGAGAACGTCGCATGAACCATGCCTAACTTCGATTACTTAGTCAATTTGACTAAACTTCGCAAATCCCAGGAGCGAGCAATTTCGAAAGAGTTTGAGAAAGAAGTTGCATCGAAACTGACTTTTCGCCTACTTTTCTTTCCTCCATCGAAAATTGCCCTCCATAACTGTAGTGGTTGAAAAGAGGATGCGGATATAACTAAATCCTGCTGAGCCTTCTCAAGGAATACATTTTGATCTGAAATTATTATTCCGCATAATTACTTGCATTAATATATGCAGTACATTGCATATAAATATTCATCTTTTAAACAAGCGGTTATCAACGTATTTACATCCTTTTATTTTATTTTATAATCTACGTTATTGTTAATGCTATAATCCTTAGACTGATTAAAAGTCAAGTTAAAAAATAAAATAACAATTTGCACGATTGGGAAATGTATTGAAAATGTTTCGCCGCTTCGTAACGGTTATTTTTCTGTTTAGCTTTTTCGCGTACAAAAATAACGTTGCAATGAAAGATTAATGCAATTCTCTGGAGATTAATCGCTGTTCGCCACTGTTCTTGCAGCTGCTTTTATGCACCTGCAGTCGTCACTATTGCGACCGCCAAATGCATATTTCTCCAAAAGCATGATATCATCGATAATATATTGAATTAAAATACAAGTTTAATTAAACCTTTTAATAATGTTTTGCAGCTTAAAATCTTTAAACATCAAGGGTAACTTATGGATAATTTTGAATAACTCAATAAGAATAACTTTATTCTTTATAAGATGCTTGTCATTTTTTAATAATTATTATAAATAACTTGTATATTTCTTTTTTATAATATTCATTATTAAATAAACAATGCTAATTATCATCGATACATTATTTTGCTATTATAATTTCTCTTTAACCAAAATTATATGCTGCAGCAGAATGTTTTGCAGAGAATCATACATTGTAGCTTGCAAAATATGATCACGCAGCGGGAACCGGTAGCAGTAACGACGTCATTGATGAACGTACGGTAGATAATTAAGCGATAAACGTAATAAATAGGCATATGCGATAAGATCGGACCGGCGATACGGTTTATTGTGCATATTGTGTCGCGAACGCAGTTACGCACGCGAACAAACAGCCGCTCTTTCATTCACTGTGTGGCAGTGTCCTTTTATTAAACCTAAAGTATTTAATTAAACAGCATCCACATGCGCGGTTCGTAATATATAGTAATTGCATAAGAGACAAGGAGTTGCCGGCAATTAAACAGAATAGCTGGCTGCGCTGCATGCCAACTTCCAGACATTGCGGTGCGATAAACTGCAAGTCAGAACTGCGGCCTCACAGTTCGATTATATTTGCTGGTGAATATCGGATTGCCTGCTCGCGCAATTAATTTCGGTTCGATGGGAGTTGGTATATTGCCCGGAGCTTGCAACGTCGACCAAGAATCGTTAGCCTCGAACTAATTTCTGGGCAGCCATATAACAATCAACGAAATCGACATATTTAGTTCACGATGTCAATATATACAAATAAAATAATTACAATAATTACTATAAAATTGTATATTTCCAAGAATATTTAAATCTTACATATATTTCGTGTATTAAGGTTTAAAATTAAATAAATTTTAAGTCAAAATTCTTTCAAGCATGGTTACTTGCGCAAAATGCGTTCGTATTAACACTAAATGTAAATTCTGTTAAACGAAAAAATGAGAAAAGAAAATTTAATAAAAATAGTGTATATATATACAGAAGACATAAAAATCATATTTGGATTAAATATTGCAATGAAAATTACAATAAAATTAAAATATAATCAATGTGTCATAAAATATAAAATACTGATATATAATATATATTTAATTGTATATACGATATTCATATCAGCATTCACATTTAATCAACTATACTGTAATGTTATATTATTGACTATACTGTGTAAACAAGAATTAATATTCAATATGAAAAATGTTATATTTTACTCTTATGTAATATATGTATATAAATAGTTAATTTCATAATTTTAATATTGTCATTAAAAAAATGTATCAAAAAAATATATAAATTTTTTACACAAATATACCTATGCAGTACCAAATATAGAACAATCAGTGCATGGACACATTGTACATGGCAATAAGGAAGGAAAAATGTCATATACATTTAAATACGACATTTATATACATAAACGTGTCACAAAAAATTGCATTTATTTTTTTGCAATTTTGAAAGATTTTCATGTCAAACTGATAAAAGCTTCAAAATTACAACGTTATTTCATTTTAATGATTTCGAATTTTAGAATAAACTTCTAGTCAATTCTAAAACGCATTCTGTCAATATGACTTAATGATATTAAATAATAGTATTACGCACATATTCTAGTGTTAACATTTTTGCATATTTGAAAGATTTTTTACTATTTCTCATTTTTCTAAAATACTAGAATTAAAATTATTTTGGAAAGAGAGATTTTTATGCTTTATTAATAATATTAAATATAGTTTGTGTGTGTGTGTGTGTGTCAATTAGTACTAAATTAGATACACCAAATATATATAATTTAACATTTAATCAGGTTTTATATATGTATAGAAATCAAAAGTATGCTTCAAAGTAACATTAAATTTGATATGTTTTGTGTGACATTAGTGTCAAGATGTCAATTCACAACCCTTGCCATTTGATATCGAGATTATGACTTTCTCTAGGGTTTTAGTTCCAAAAATGTATCATGTGTATGTATTTATCATGTTTTCCGTAAATTTATTCATCATATTTCCTCTCTCTCTCATTGCATGTGTTCATAAGCATTGATTAGTTTCCCTTTTGACAACGATATTTCGTGATCGATCAATGGTCGAGAGAAGAGGCAGGATAAAATTGGAACTTCTTCAATCAAGAAAATTTTATGAGATTCTCGTTACACGCAGGAACAATTTTGATGTCAAAGATGAACTCATGTTTCGTGATAGTATATCGGTTAACATTTTTATGGTAAATGAAATTTATATCTTAGAATCAAGACATTAACGTTAATTTAGTAACTATGGCTACAGTCTTCTTCTATGCCTATATTTGATCTAAAATAAAAATTTAAAGAAACATCCATTGCTCCTAAGCAGAAATTATTTATTATAATTGTTAATATAATTAAATTTCTGGATTATATATATTTAAAAATGTTTATATTCGTTCTTAATTATTTATTTATTTCATAAAAATTCATTTATTCATTTATAAAAGTTTCTTTCTTTGTATACATTATAGCCGACATTATATAATAACAGTAATTAAATCGTTAATAAAAGATAAATCAATTATTATCTAATTAAATAATTCAAAACAATCCAAGTTTTTCTAAAAATGACGCAATTATATTGGCTTATCTATATATATAAAAAATTTGTATGTATGTTTGTCCGCTATGCAAATCTACAGTTTTCAATGTAGAACCACCAAATTTGGTATACTTTCTCATGATACTCTAATTTAGACCGTAAACGGTATTTAGAAGGGGTCGGATCCCGGGATCAAGGGGTCCCCATATAAAGTTTTCAGAAAAAGGTTCATTTTTTCCCCATTTTTTCCGGGTAAATGTTACTATATTTGTAAAAAAACACCGTACGGTCTACAATCATAAAATAAATTAATAAATTAATATAGTATATTAATTAATCTATATATATATATATATAACTAAGATCGTAGACGGTAATTTTTTCACGAATAGTAAAATTTACCCGTGAAAAATACGGGGTAGTCCAGTTATACTTAAATATAAAGCACTAACTTTTTAGCCCGCGCGAAGCGCGGGCTCAAAGGCTAGTTTTCCTATAAAGTAGAAAATGCTTCTAATAATTATAAATGTCAGGTTATATTCCCGGAAAAACGGTAATTGCGACAGTAATAGCTATATATGTTAAAAGGAAATAGCTAATTTTTCGTTAACCTACATTTTACTTGTCAATATAAAAGTTTCGTTTTAATTTGACATAAAATCCATCTCTTTTTACTGCGCTAATTACCGGCTATGTATTCTCTAAATAGACAATTAATGAAATTGCAAATGTGTAATCGAATGTTTCGTCTGCAAAAATGGTGTCGATATTAAAATCCTTACAAACAGTGGTGTTTTGTTTTAATTTAATTCAGTAAATATTATAGATATTGCAAGATCGAAATTGAATCAATTAAGTGTAGCGACAACATTTTTTCCATTTCGTAGAGTGCTTGATATAAACAAATTAAGGAATAATTTGAGTTTAAGTTGTTTATCTTATTAATCCATATTTTAGATATGGATTAATAATTCAGATTTTCACAACGGAAACGACTTGAAATATTTATTTTTCATTTAATTGCATTTTTTGCACAATGTATGAGTTTTATTTTTTAGCGATATTTTTTAGCGATAAAATATTACTCATTTATTTTTACACAAATTTAATTTTTTTACTTAAGAAAAAGAGAGAAAATTTTCTTTAATTAAATTATAATTAACTTAAATTATAAAATTTAAAAAAGTATAAAGTTTATTATAACTTAAATTATATAAAATTTTTAAAAATATGAAAAATATACTTTACACATCTTATAATTAACCTTTCCTAAGAAGAGAAAATACTTTTATAAACGTGTCAATACCAAATTACCTAAAAAATTTATAAATGAAAGATAATGTTAAAAATCTGCGATGTCTTCTATATAATATTTTCTAAAAGAGAAGATCGTATAATGCTATAGCAAACTTTCAACGGATACGTTATCATATCTGCAACGTTTCCTGGCGTGCTAAACATTGGATTTGATTTCAAATACCGCAATCAAGCAAAGTTATCGACGGTCACGTGATCGTGAAGTCCGGTTGCAAACATGTAATAACGTTTTCTTCTTATTTATTCTCATCAACGTTCGATAACCGACACTGTTGCATCGACGCAACCCTAAGGGCAGCAATCCAGACTCGTCGACGCGTTCATAAAACAATTTGTGAGCCTTTCTACGGCTCGTTGGCTCCTTCCTAGACTTTCTTCCGCGCGCCCTTCCGCCAACATGCATCCATTTTCGCAACTTCTTTCCCGTAACTTTTATCCCGCATCCCTCAAAACTCCAAAGCATCCCCTCGATCCGTTCCCCGTCCGCGTATTCTTTGAGATGAGAGAAGAATTTTCTCATCGCGAGATTAATCGTTGGTCGAGCTCATCCACTAGCGAGATGATGAAGATCGGTCTTTCCTCCTTTGAGACCGAAGACCGACCTGAGGAACCAGCTGAGCGTAACGAGCCACTTCCGCCGTACAGTCGTCCATCTTGCCGCGAAACGTGAAACTGAAACGCGGCACGCCTCACTGATGTACGTGAGGCTCTCGAAGCGTTTTATTTCTTTCTATGAAGTAATTTGTTCGACGGAGCACGGAGCAAGTTGATACGCTTGAATAAATATTAAATATCATTCAATATTGATCCTACCAGAAGCCTAATAATAACTTATTTATTTAATAACTTCACATAGATTCACATTTAATTTGTCTCTATCAAGATATAGTTTCTAATTCTATTTTTTTAATTTTTAATTTATCATATTTTCTGGCTCACATATTTCTGGATAATTGTTCTAATTTAAATAAAATATCCTATAATTCCATATTGCATAATATATGCTTTTGTTGAAAAAATTGGTTTGTTTAAATGTTGAACTATATTATTACTAATTATATTAATCGAATCGTTGATTTTCAACCTATTAAAGCTGTTAGAAAATTAAATTTCTTTAAACAGATGTTTAAAGTTTGTTTATTGCTATCGGACAGAGATAAAAATTATTCCAATTTGACAGTTGGCTAATCTATTCGATCATATTCCGTCGGATTGTCGGTCTGATAGTATCGTGATAGCAAAGCCACATATTCAAAAGCTAAACATTGCAGATACGAGCTCTCGTAACTGACAGCTGTCGAAACAACATACTATACCTAATACGCCGCGAAAATTTATGACAGAAAGCTTTTATGCACCCTTTGTCAGTATTCGCTTTCCGCAGCTTTTCTCCACCCTATAATAATCCCGTTTACGTCTTTTGCCGCTCTTGAAAACTCCGCCGAAGGCGATTCCAGTCATCCACAATCGCGGCTTTTGTTGCGACCATAAACGTCCTTTCTCTTGTTATCTCACATATAGTAACATCAAACAACTTGATTTTTTGTTTTATCCTTTACTTTATACGATATCTTTTATTCAAAAATTTATCTACCTGTTAAAGTATTGAAGTAATCGGAAAATACTATATTAATTAACGCTTTCAAACTAGCAGAATATTCTTCGAATAATGAAGTTTACTAATGTAATTTATAATTTTAGTTTACTTATTGCGCAATATTTTCAAACAAATAAATAAAGTTAAGTTGAAGTAAAAAAGTTCAAGGCGATGTGTTAAAGAAACGTATGAAATAATGGACAAATATGACATTTCTAAAAGCTTGTATTTAAATATTGATTAATGATTACTAAGGAAGATATACGAATCTGAATTCTCGGTTTTCAGGATTTGAAGGGTTATTTCCTGTACGTTCTGTATCTGACTATATTGCAGATTCGATGCGACTATCGTGTACGATACACAAGCGTAACAAGTTCAAGTTAACGCCGTGCGCGCACAGACGCTATTACGGAAGTTTATCGTCTAATATATAACTCTTCAATCGATCGATGTGTGTATGCTTCGCACCATTTCATCTCGCATTTATGTATAGCAGAGATGAAGTATCCCATCATCGATACGAACGTCAACAAGCACTAAATATATCGCGTACGTTTCTGCGCGATAGAAGCTCGGTACGTCAAGAAATACTTAATCGAAGAATTCAGTATGAAAATAGTGTGACACATAAAATACGATTAAATAAAAAAACTAACATAAACACACATACACATGATGCAAAATGTTCCGAAATCATAAACTTGACAATTTAAAAAAATAAAAATGAGTTATTTATATATAAAAATAATATATAAATGATATGTTTAAAAAATATATAAATATTTGCATCAAAAAGTTATAATTATATATTAATTATAAATGGGTAATTATAAGTCTCAGTCAGTATTTAAAAAAAAGAGACGTATCTTGCAGAATATTTGCCTTGCAAAGTTTAGGATAGAATGAAATAGATATTGAGTAGAAAAGCAAAATCAGAATAAAATAAATACACATAATGTATATACCAGGTGTAGAAGTATGAAACCGGAATTTCCCTATAGATGGTGCTAGTCATCAGTTTAGGG
The DNA here is from genome assembly GCA_003063835.1 of Aphaenogaster floridana. Lineage (NCBI taxonomy): Eukaryota > Metazoa > Arthropoda > Insecta > Hymenoptera > Formicidae > Aphaenogaster > Aphaenogaster floridana. The sequence continues at coordinate 379,951 of NJRP01000101.1, read as the reverse complement.
ACCGTAAGACCGCTTCTGCAGCGCCATCATCTCCCTCTAACAGCTGACGAAGATTTTCAACACACAACAACCCAAGTTCCATACACCGGTATATTTTTCTATAACCTTAAACATATCGAGTTTTGTGCCTACGAACTACGATTTGCGGACAGCATTGGTTTTCTGTTATCATTTGAAGAAAACTGCTGCAGAATCGCATCGAATGCTTGTCGAAACTTACGGTGAACATGCTCTTGGTAAAACACAGTCTTTCGAGTGGTTCAAAAAATTCAAAAGTGGTGATTTTGACGTGAGAAACGAAGAGCGTGGGAAACCACCGAAAAAGTTCGCAGTCAACGAATTGCGAGCCTTATTGGATGAAGATGATACTCAAACTCTTTTTTATCATTTTTTATCTATTAAAACTATTTTTTATCATTTTCAAACAACAGACGTGTAATTTTTACAAAAAATTCCGGTTTCATACTTCTACACCTGGTAATGTTTTATATAATTTAAAAATATGTGCGACAAGCCCAAACATTAAATACTGCAACGTATACCATTAAATTGGGTGAACTCCGAATAGAGGTGTGTGCACTAATGGTATAAACATTATACACTATCGCAAAGTAGTAGTAATTTACGCGATATGAGATAATACAAAATATTATGTTTTTAATACCAACAATAATAGTGAATTTCATTGGTTCTTCTACTTGGCTAAGTATACGTATATTAAGAGTGTTAAACATACATACATATTGGCGCGGCAAGTTGCAGCTTAAATAGCAATTAAAGTTGCGATGTGCCTTACCTGTAAATAAAAGTAATAGAAATTAATGAAATATATTTTTAAATTTACTAATGTGAAAATCTTTATACAAAGTATATCAGAAGTGCATTTTGATTAGAATAAATAATTTCCTATCATATCGATAAAAAAATTTTAATGTACGTGTTTCTATAATTTTTCTATAATTTTTATAAAAATTTCTATATTATTCTAAACAATTGTAATCTTTCATGTTAAGAGCTATTTTGCTACTTCTGATATATCCTATGCATATACGTAAATTGAAAAAATTAACAAATGACGATTACAAAAATATCATGGGTTAATACGGATTAATTATGTCATATATGCTCGAATTGGCAAATTATTGCTTAAATAATATCTTTCTATGCATATAACAATCATAACGTTTTATAACAAATATCAGTATCAAATATAATGAGCGCCGCTATATGCCATTCTTCATTGCGCATCGATGGGAAATATTAATCGGTCGTTTGTCGATAGGAACAAAAGGCGGTAGCGCCGCAATTATCCACTATTTCGTGCGCTATCGACACCGGCGTAATACGCGCTTAATATGGATATTACGAATGGCAATAACCGTACCAACGATCGAACTTATGAGTTTAGTGCGCATTAAATCACATATTAAATCATGCGCGGATACTATACGCACAATGTAGCGTGGCAAGGAAGGGTGGATGATACGAATGAAGTATCACGTTGTTGGTAACAACGGAGCACTTAATCCTACACACGTGAGAGGACATTTCGCAGTGAAGCGTATCGATGACGAGGATTTCTCGGAGGCAATGGCTGGCTAGTCGCAGAGGTGTGCCATTTCACAAACAGCACTTGTATGTACTGTAAATTAGCGTGCGAGAATATAGATAACAGCGAATGGCAGGAATATGCGATAAGAATAGTCGGTGATAAGAAGTGTAACAAAAGTATATGTATTCAATTACGTAATTTTTAATTATATGTTTTTAGTTTCCTGAAGTCAAGATGAGAAACAAGGCACTTCTATATTAAAACTGAAAACGACAAGCTACTATTTCCTTTTATAGAAAAATATATTTTTAATATTTTAGTTAAAAAGTAATATTTTATAGAGTCTTAGTTTATTCTCTAAATTTCTTGGAATGAAATCTCACTCCAAAGAGTGAAAATAGTGCCACTTTGACATTTGAGTGGCAGTATTTTCCCTCGCTTGGAGTGAATTTTCACTCAATTCACTGAAAAAAATTTAGAGAGTAGTGTTTAACTTCATTTAATTACGAGTAAAAGCTATAAATTATTAAAATTACTTAAAATAAGGCGGAAGAATTTGTTTATAGAAAAATAACATATTGTATATATAAAATAATCAAAATATGTAACTGCATATTAATTATTGTTCCTGTTATACGAGGTAACTATAAATACATATATTAGCATAATGACTTCAGGTACATATAACAATTTGGTTATTTATATTATGGAAATTAAACGTTAAATTTGGAAAAATTTCTTTGCAATGTCTTTTAGAGAGAGAGAGAGAGGAATTGACAAGTCACTGGAGCTTAACCCTAGAATTTACACGCCATTTTTTTTCCTTTTTAACTCATAACTGGGGTCAATATCAATCCCACGCTTTTTTGATCGTAAAATCGGTCCTTAACAGAGATAAAGGGCCTTAATAGTACATGAATTTCTTCGTTTTTTAATAAAAAAGAGAATCGTATGCGATAAATTTAATTTCACTCAAGTTTAGTTAGTGAAAAATGTGAAAAATCCATTTAAAGACCGAAAAATGCAGAAAATCAGCAAAAACCTCTTTTTTAAACAAAAATTTGTATCTTTTTTTGTAATCAACCGATTTTCAAAATTCAAACGGGGTTTTAAAGAGGACACATTAGACTATTGGAAAAAAATTGTCATCGCTATGTTCTGTTTAAAAAGTATTTTTGAACTGGGGTCAATATCAATCCCACGCACGCTTTGCGACGGTGCTGCATTACTGCCAGCGAACAACTAACGCTGCGCCCGACGTAGCCCTATTTTTAGAGAGTTGAAATGAATTATGGTTCAGGTCCTGAGTTGATAATGTCACTCGAAATCGACCCCAGTTGTGAGTTCTAGAGTTAAGAAAATGCTAAAACTCTTTGTTCAACAAGGCGTATACCGTTCTTAGTTTAATTAAAAGATAACACTAGAAACCGTTACGTGCACCACTGCATTCTTATTCTTCTTTTGTTTACTAATTGTTTTAAGCAGACTACACAGGAAATTAATGATGCAAATTCTTCGCGGAAAGTAACTATTTTTGCATAAATTATAAATAGAGATATTATTGGAGATTCAATACTTTATAACAAAGACTTTTAAAATCTCTACAATATTTCTTAAATTATTTTTCTAATAATTAATAATAATTCCAATAATTTTTAATACTCATAATTTTTATATAGTTGAATAGATATCTTTATGTATATACATCTTTATATATCTATATATCTTTATGTATATCTTTTATGTATATCTTTATATGTATATCTTTATATATCTTTATGTATATATTTTATATATTTTTTTTATAAGATTATTTTTTTACATATATTATTTTTAAAGATTATTTTATTTTTTTACGAAGCAGTTATAACATCTTCAAGTGACTCTTATCTATAATTTTTAAAATAAAAAAACTGGGAAGGATGATTTTCATTATAAAGTTGATGCTCAAGTCCATCAAAGAAGAAATCAAGTTAGTATCCTGAACGATAATCAAATTACAATTGCTGATGATAGCGTGAAAATGAAACTTATGAAGTAAAAAAGAACATTGATCACGTAGAATTGAACGTACCACGAACGTACCGTCGTGAACTAATCTTCCGGCACCTAAATTCGCTCGCTAAATTAGCCGGCCTGATACTCGTTAGGGGTTACAGCTTCGTTAGCGCGACCTTTTACCTCGCGCTCTAAACTTCGATCGAGTTATTAACGGAGGTAGGGATGTACCGAGCGGGAAACCTGTAATCACTTTCGTGGCAGACTTTAAGCTTTCAGACACGATCGCCTGTTATCCCGTCAATTTAACTCGTCTCGCAACGTGATTTGGAACATTTTGCTGCGAGATCCTCTGCTCTTCTTTTCTCCGCTTCTGGATAATATCCGGATGAGAGAAGAGAAAGGAGAACGTCATGAAATGTATATTATCCGTCATGAGCGGATGATATCTTGTTCGAGTTTAACTTTAAAGATTTTAAATATCTCATGTAAGACATAAAAATAACGACGTCGCGAGCAACGTCAATCATGTCCTTGAGTTCTATGTACCATGTGGATGATACAGTCAAATCTTACTAGCGTTTAGTGAATATGAAAATTGAAGAAGAATGAATATGAAATTAGAGAATCTTAAAATCATCTTTAAAGAAAAAAATGAAACAACATTTTGCGCCATAAGTAAGCAATGTCGGCAATTTATCGCATTTTATAATTGTTACAAGAACAAATATAACATTTATCTCTCTCCTAGATATGTATTATGAATTTATTCGCAAACGATTCCGTTCGGAATAATAATCACTTGTCCTATGCTTGTCTTTGTCGGTTTTTTGTAGGTTCCCTATCTTTGTCCTGAGTTTTTCGAAATCATTCCGAACGGAATCGTTTCCGAATAAATTCATAATACGTGCCCTGTAGATACTTTCCAACCGATTTCTTCACAAATTAGTTTAAATTGGTGCCTGATTTCTTCTATATTATTATATAGAGCACTGACCAATTGGATAAACTATCAAAATCTATCGCGGCAGTTTCGCCAGCATCCGTTAGGCAGACGTGTTCTCGCGATAATACAGCAACCATGGACGAGGTAGCTGGCGCGAAGAATTACGACTAGTAATCCAGATTAATCCGGGGCAATTCTTTTTATCGGCAACAACATTTCTCCTCGGCCAACTGCATCGCTGCGCGGCGGCGTAGCTGCGCTCGCCGGTGCATTCGCTGCAGCTTAGGCGAGATATATGGAGCCGCATGTGGGTGGTTCACGTACCGTCGTATACTATAGTAAGCGAATCGGCGCGAACCGGACCGAGATAATATAATATGCAGCCCGACACACACGGCTTGCCCGCCGAGATGCGGCATACTCGAGTGTGAGTGCGATCAGCAATAGATCTGTCGGAACTACGAATTTCGGTCTGGAATACGAATCAAGATGGCCACCGTTGCGCCAACCGGATGAACCGATGCTGCGTTATGCAACGGAATCTACGGTGGTTTTTATGTCGAAATAAAATGCACGAAAATTTTATTATGAAATACATTAGAAACACACGAAGACATGATCGAAAATCTCTCTTTTTCTCTCTATTCTATAAATTTGTGTTACAAATATATGTTTATTATGCTTTATTGTAAATGTGTTAATACTAAACGGAACAATTGTGGTAATTTTCATTATCGCAATGAGTTTAGAACTACCAAAGATAATTATAATAGCTCATTAAATGCGTTCTTTGAAAGGAATGTATCAATCATCTACGACACGCATACCATAACGTGAAAAAGAGAAATTAAGGTTGAAGAAAGCAGAGTTCGTTTATTACTTCCTCCAAACCTCGTTTGACTTTAACCTTGATTGCATGGCATTACCGAATCCGGAACTACCGCTTTGGAACCACGCAAAAAATGTGAAAGTGTAACGTAGAATACGGATGCCCGCTACGAAACACCCAATATCCTCGTCATAGAAATTTGACGTCGTAAATGTGAATGATAGCCATGAAGCCTCAACAAGAAAGCAACTGTACATTTAACTAGCCATTTAACTATCAAGAAGATCTATATTGAAGCATTCTAGATAGATAAACGAACTTTCTCTCTTGAAAATGATATCTTAAAATACCTCCGAGAAAGAACTTGCAAGATTACCTGCATTCGAAAATTAATAATAAATAATAAAAAATACAAGAACTGAAAAATAATTAAAACCAGTAATAACAGTTAAAGAATATTTACTTTCATCTAATCTAGTAATTGTAATAATTTCTAACAAGAATTGTTATATTAATTATTTCCTGGAGGCCTTTACCACGTGAAGAAAGAAAGTTTCTTCCTCTTTCGCTTTCTCAGGCAGAAAGTTCAGATTGTAAAACGACACGGCGAAGAGAGACGTTTCGCGCACCAATTCCCAAGACGTCACATTTTTAATTAAACAACGTCGTCGAGCGACAGTCGAGCGCGATAACGAGCCCGCTCGATCCACCGTTTCCACTTTCGTCTTCCTCGATTCATCAGGAATTCCGATCCCACCGGAAGCTCAAAGTTTCCTCGCAGATAGCATCGCAAGAGTTACGGCCCGAGCTTCAAGTGGAAGAGTCGTCGTCGTCGTCGACACGTCCGGACTATCTAACCAGGGGAAAGTCCTTGCGTTGGTGAAGATAACGGGATGAAGGCGAGATGGTTGTGTTTACCGACTGTAAACTGACTGACTTCCGGTACTTCCGGATAAGCGACCGTGTAAACACGACGATATAACAGGTGAACAGTATCGCCGACGTAACGCGTTTGCAGGTAGACATCGACGAGTTTGCGTACGCACGTGCGAGAACGGCAAGCGACGACGAGAAACGAGGATGGTACCAACGTAAATTACGAGAAGGCGCAAGGCTCCGTGGAATAATATGAGAGAACTTCGGTGCATCTACTTCACGAGGGATTATTAGTCTTATGAAAGCGTTTTGTCGCGTTAGAATTGTGGTGCCAGTTTCCGATGAAACCGTGAGATATTCTTGTTTAAAAATAGATACTTGTCGTGGCTGACAAGGAAAAGTAAAGTTGTATTAAATAGCCAAACAATATCGATTCAGTTCTATATTTTTCTACGAAAATAAAATACGGGAATTTATTCTTATAAATAAAACTTTCAAGATTTGTTTGTTTTTTAACTACTAACTATATAGATTTCAACTATAAGTACTTTTGTTTTCAATAATATAATTAAAATAAAAATTTTCATCTTCAAATATATGCATTTTTCCAGAGCTATATTAGGATAATATATAAACTTAAAAAATATATATATATATTTCCTACTTTTTATATGCAGATTTTTATATAATTCCAGTACATGTTTGTTCTATTTGTGCAAATAGTTATTTGAAGATATTTTGTCACCAGATCCGTGATAGTAAAACTATAAAAAGAAAATCGAGAAAATTAAATCCGTGTAACAAACATAATATACTATCTATTTTATATTGATGCATTAAAAGCTCACACAATCAGATTCACATATAATACGAAGAAGATATAATATTAATATTTATTATAGCCGCATATGGTTTTTCTATTATTTTTTAGTGAAAAAGCAGTATTTTTTCAGGTTTCGTTAAATTAAACATGATGGTCTTCTATGTTTATTTCGCTGTCTGTCTCTGTGGTAAACAAGAAAATATAAAAAGCTTCTATTCGGGGAAATTATGTTCAGTTTTGCAACTCCTATGACTAATTTATAATGCATATATTTTCTACCGCTAAATGATTTCGTGCATTATACCAATTTTTTAAAGAAGTTTTTAAAAATAGTAAGTTTTTTCTTTCTATATCAATAGGACTGTAAGACTTTTTAAATGAGACTAATATATCCGACATTTCGACACTTATGCTTCTTTCATGAAGTAGGTAGACTTTGCAGATTCATGCATTCTTGTCTTATTGATAAATTCGCATAAAAATATTTTGGACACTTTTATCTCTAATATAATAAAAATACACACTTTTTTAAATTTCATATATAAAATTTTAAAATTTGATTCGGGCAAAATTTAATACCAGCAAGTTGCTTGCACCGCTTTGTAACAAATATATAATAGCGCGTAGTAAAAACTAACTCAAATATAAAAGCTAAATTGAATAACACGAGTGTCACGTCCAAAATGGTATCACACGTAACCCGAGTAAAACTCTCCAGAACTTTCAAGCTACATTTGAACTGCATTTGCAAACAGCCACCGAATCAACTTGTCGTTTACGTTTTCACTTCGCCAGACGGCTCGCACAAGACTGTCGAAAATCGTCGACGGTAAATATTTGAAGTGCTTGCTACGCTGGGCTTAAATTTCGAGAGCGGCTTAAAGAGAAGGGTCGAGCTGCCTCTTTGCAAGGCTCGTTAATTATTTCGTGCGAGTTCTGAAGTCACCCAGAGAAGCCTACTCCGTAGCAGGCTCAGTGGATGGATCTCGATTGGGTTGCACAGACGGCAGTGGAAAGGTCGCATTGAAACCCCAAAATATGACATAAAAGGAAGCAAACTACGAAAATACAATAAATGTGCAAAATAAATAAATATTATAGTAAACAATAATGGAAACACATAATATATATAATCCCCAAAATAAATTAATGATTTTTAAAGCATGTGTGCATTTAAATATACGGAGAATTTTTCTGTTATTATACATTTTGTGAAGTGAGTAAAGCGTACATTTTATTGCAGAAGCACCTGGATCGATCCTGGTCAGTAAAATTTCAAAAAAAAAAAAACATGCACGAAATAAAGTAAAACGATGCTACATATGAACGAATCACGACAGCGACGGCGAGGCATGCGATGCACCAGAAAGTTGAATTTTGCGGCTCACTTTTTTGACACATCAGCGATCAAAGAAACTTGTCAATGATTTTTCCGCTTCCTCGCGTTCCAGTGCGCACATGTTATTCGCTTACGTTCGTGTTATTTTGTGCATACTGATCGGCAGTGTGCTGATTTCAGTGAATATTTTGATAGCATGATATGCGTTTGTAAATTATTTTAACATCGCACTGACAAAGCACACTAAAATAAAACAATATATTTTGTTCTTCAATTTTTTGAAATTCACAACAACAAATTAGAAATACAATTTCAAATTAGTCAGCATTAGTATTTTAAAACATTAAGTAAAAAAAATTAAGATTAAATTAATTAAACTAAAACATTTACAGTAAACAAATTAATTTTTATATCAAATTCTTTTTTAATCTAAAGTTATCGCACCATGATATATTCATTGCAAACGAGAGTGATATTATATAAAAGAAAAAAAAATTAAGAAGCAAGTTATGAAGCAATTAAATATAAAAAGTTATTTGCTCAAAATGATTAGAGAATACAAAAGATATTACTTTTCACATCAGTATCCTTTTATAACAGCTCAATGCGACTCTATTTGTTTTTCACAAACTTAAAACTATTTTAATTTCAAATGCTTTCTATCGCACATTAACGTTACCGAGAGAATAATTCTTCATTTTAGCCGTCATAATGTTTAGCCGGTACGATGTTACCTCGTTGCACCGGGGATTAATAAATCTTTCCACAAGTTTCGCATATATCATCGACACATATATTAGACATACTTAGACAAGACACGAAAGGATCGATGAGTTGCAGAAAATTGCGTTATAGGCTATCCAAGTCGGAAGGCTGATATCCCATGGGAGCAAACTCAGCGGATCCGGGCTATTTTTCCTTCCTTAGCCTGAACTAGCGTTATCCTGACGTCGACTCCTTGCCCCTACCGTCGCATCGATCTATATCCACTCTCTGTCCTTTACTTCCCACTGCCCTTGCATCCTGGACCTTTCTTCTAATTCCCTCTTGTCCGCTCATTGTTCCTCACTTCGACACCGTGAGCGTGAAAAATTGCAGCGAAAGCTCAGCGAGATGAAGAATATTCCAAGTTTTTCATAACGCGCCCGTATGGTTTTCTTGCAGAGCGTATATAGTGAGTAAGACAGATAGTTGGAGCCGATTCATCTTAATTAAAATGAATAAATTGCCTACGATTAAATTGCATTTTCAGCTTAGGTGAGACAGCAGTCTTAGAAAAAAATGGAAAAGGAAAAAGTAATAATCCAGAGATTGAATTTGTGACGATCATTATCGCTGTATATAATATAAAAATAGAGAAAGTAAAATGTTATATGATGCAAAAATCGGATATTTATTTTTCTGTCTCTAAATACACAGAATAATTTCAATATATTAATATGTAGAAAATATTAAAAATAAAATATTTTTTGTAGCAATATGTATATGTATACGAATGCTAAAAATAATATTTCAAATATCATTAAAATAATATTTTTATTTATTTTAAACAATAATTACATGCATGATTTATATTTGCTTCGCTTTATTAAGATCTCATCACGTATATAATTAAAATAATTATACTACTTATAAAGGATAAATGCAATTTAATTCTTTAGCAATCAATATAGATATATAAGCGCTCTTATTTTGCTCTAGTAATTTTATTAATAATTTTATTAATAATTTATTTATAAATCAATGTACATAATAAAAAGCACTAAATTAATAATTAATCAACATTACACCTGAATCGGAAACGTTCCAATCTCTACGTAGAAACGATATTACTCTTTTAGCTTAAGTTTCACGCATAATTTGAATTTCACGTTTTCTATTATAGTAAAATCTAAATATATTCGCGCAATGTGACGCAAAATATTACTTCAGCACTTCATTCAAGAACAAAGGAATCCTTCAGCTAATTGACTGACCGCGAAAGTTTCCAAGTTTAATCACATTACATTTAAAAAGTTAACGTTATGTACATTAAATAGATATACTTTCCAACCAATTCTTAATAATCTGCGAATATTCCTAGTAAAGAAATAACTGATTCTTTCTGTTCTCCTATAATTATTTCGCTTAATGCATATTCCGAACATCGAGGAGGAAACTCGCTCCTCTGATACGGCCGAATCACCTAATCGACTCGATGGTTATTCCATTGTTGCAGCCAGTTCATAGCAAATCGATTATCGAAGAATTCCTCGCGCGACCACGGTTTAACTAGAGAAGTAAGTGGAGGAGAACGGATTATCCTGAGAAACGACTTGATCAAACGAGGAATTATCCTCTCGTCTCGTGTTGGTGGTAAAATCAGATCGAAAAGCTTTCTTCGTTTAGAAAAAATCATTATGTATCATAACGAATTAATAGTTATTTCAGTATTCAATTTCTGCGGGAAAAAATAAACATTAAAATTTTTTCAAGTTTTAGATAATTATAAATGTAATATTAACGGCATTTACTGATAATTAAAGAGTATAATTGGATATAATTAACTTTTGTGGAATTGGTATTCCGGTAACTGTAATTAACGTACGGTAAATTTCCTGTTTTTGTCTAAATTTTATAACTAAATTCATTTTTAAATTATTAAAATTAAATAAAGCGTAATTTATTAAATAATCACAAAAGAATGGGAATAAATTTTTACAGTATGAGCAATTTGATATTGTAATTACGAATATTAATCAATTAATACATAACATATACTAATTATAGTTTTTGTAATATTCTTTTAGTCAAAACAAATTTAAACTTTGTTCGATTATATAGTAATTATAATTCAATTATAATTTCTGAAACAATTAAAATAATATATATTTACATTATCAAAATTGTACAATATACAAGATTGCTAATACATCATTAATGGCTTTTTTATGCGATTAATCTGTATCCATTACCGCATGATCATCATAGAAAACTTAAAAATATTCAAACAAATAATATTAAGAATAAGACCGATGATATTAAACAAATATAATAAATGTAATTAAAATACGTCGCCTGAAATATGACGTTCAACCAACTTATATTTGTTATTGCGAGAAATATCACCATATGCTTCGATGGTCGAATTGGTAGGACGCCCGCACAGATTGATGGGAGATCCAGGTTCGAATCCTGGTTGAGGTGTTATTTTTCGCAATAAGTTCTTTACAGTTTTTTCAGGGAATGGGGGGATGGGGGGATCTTATAGATGCTAGGGAGCATCAAAAATTATTAAATTGCTTGTCAATTTAATATGTGAATTAATTATTCCGTCTTCATGTAAGGACTGTGTTTCAAGACCGACGAATATGCGGCGCGCAGTTCGTATATGAGCAGGAATATTCACAAAATAATTATTATTAGGCACCAAGATCCGCCGCGACCAATATGGGCTTTCTTTCATATTTATATTTGTTTTAAAATATTCCTTTTGTTTATTTTCGGAACAAATTAATCGACATATGTAGAGAATATAATATATGTATATGAGAGAAGCGAATTATGATTACAGATCCGCAAGGGACTTGCATAAGACGGCATTGTATTCGAAAAGGAAATAGATCGTTTTTAGAGTGTGGAGACGAGTGGCTGTATCTCTCATGTAATCATCCTTGTGACTGAAAAAGCTTCCTAGGCGGAGTGGAAGAGACTGCAGGGTGATGAGGTCACGTTGTACCTCGAGTCTGGTTCACGTGCTGCATACCAAGAATCTTGAGCATCTATATCTTTACGTTGCAGAAATGCGATCTTTCGCACCTCTTTGTTTCTTTATGCGTCTGCTGTAAATTTCGAGCCACGCTTTGGCATACTATTGTTAATATGTATTATTGCTGAGGCATTGTAAATGCTTCCAAATCGAAGATTATCGTTTAATTATAATAATAATATCGGAATAATGTGAAACAATTCTCGTAGAATAGATCAAGATAGATCATAAATAAATTTCTTAGTATTAATTACAAAATAACTCATAAATTAAAACAGATTTCAGGTAACACCTAAACATTGTTTAATAATATTTTTTTAAATTAAACTCATCATGTGTTTTGTTAGTATTTCTTGGTTAGTATTTCATAGATGGTACGTGAATTGAAAATCGTCGTCGCAGGGGATAACCCTCCTCCGATTACTGTCACGCTGTGCTTGCACGCGGTCTGAACATTTTGCGTACTAATGAAGATAGATCATCCTTTCTTCGAGATCGCGATTCAAGAGCGTTAGTATCAATGCCTTTTTGCAACAGGGAGTGTCGCTGCGATGGATAAATTATGTTCAGAACGAGGCAAGACAGCGTTGACACTTAGCAAACCAATATATCGCTTTGCCCAAGTGAGCTAGCTGGATTTTCACAGATTCTCGTAGGACAAGCATGACTAGGGCATAGAAGATGGAAGAAGATGTAAATTTTCTCGTCAAAAGACACGAAGCGATGGAAATATACTCAATCGTCTGGAGATACAGTAATCGACTTGTTGAATAACAGAAACTACAGTTCGGTTTATAAGGAACAATGCAGTTTAATTGAAAGCCGTATTGTACGCACGCAGCGTACTTCGGATGGTTCTTTCCGTGGCACCTTCGTGCCATCTCTTTCTCGGAGTGTTTAAAATTTATGCGATTCCGCCAGTACGATATACGCGCGGCCACGCGAAGGGTCAAGTGATTTGTGAGACGCCCTCGGAGCCCTATACCGCGCCGCGAAGGCATTAAGACTTATTTCCGTTGTCCCGGCATGGGAAAAGTGTTTTAAAATTGCACGAGTCACTTAAGCGTGTTGGAGGATTTACATCGACTCCCCCACGGGAATTTCGCGCAGGCTACACTGTATTTTTCTGTTGTTTGCATAAACGATGCAGTTAAGAGTTTTGGATACTAACTCTATGTGTGTAAAATAGAACATGCGTTTACATGCAAATTATTAATATCAATAGATAGGTAGGAACAACAAGGGAAAGCAGCATAACAAAACATCAGTACTAAAAAACAAAGTTCGATCGTAAAATAAATTGTAAAAAAGATATATCCTTTTTATAATTTAATTATAAAAATAATTTTGATAATATTATATTGTCAAAAATTCTCATTCTCGCTTCGTTTTTACATAATTTTTGCTTAATTGCTCTCTTTTACGTCAAAAACTAATAAAATTTTTTTTACGCAGAAACACACAGATTTAGATTATTTTATATTTTTCAAATAATATATTACTTTAATGTTTGAATTTTTATCAGTTAAAATTATCCAAATATAAATAATGTATCATTAATAAGTTAATCCTTAATTTCATTAGAACGTACTTTCATGTTTATTTCTTTTTTAGTTTACTGTAATTTCACTATGCAAAAGCGGATGTGTCGTTATGCTAATCGCGCGTTCGATCGTCGTGCAGTACAAGGTACTCTAATCGAAAACACCCTCGAAACGTGGTGCAGCCGGTTTATTACGTTCCCGTTAACTTAATTAATTGACTTACGCCGCGGCGTCAAGTGTACGTTAATTAATGAACGTGCGTAATTAATCAAAGTCGCTGTTGCGGCTTGTGCGACAAATGAGTTACGGTATTGGACGCCTAAAAATACAAGCCCATGTACCATAGATGGTAAACGAATATTGCATAAAGCGACAGAAATATTATGTCCTGAGGAAATGAAGTCGTAATAATTAAAAATGTTATTACGTTTCACTCTAAAGTGGATTTTATACAGACTATTCCGAAAGTCGACAAAATTGCAATATAAAATTTAAAGAGCGAACGACATTTCGTATTTATTCTTTTATCGTCAAATATTTTGACAGCTTTTTTATTACTACTTATTTTTCTTTACAAAATATATTCTTTTTGCAAAAAACTTAATTTATTCTTTTTACACAAAACTTAATCTATCTATCTCAATAACCAAACAATAAAATAATCCGTCTTAAATACTAGCTTTCTAAAAAGTTTCAAAAATATTTTACAGATAAAAGAGTTTTGTTTTTTGTATTTTCATTTGTGGATATATTATTAAATTCGTGATATACATATTATTCAACATGTATGCAAAGGAATAAAAAATACCGTGCGAAAATGTTATATTCGAATACATTAAAATTTGTATTTGGATAATTATTCTCAAAATGGAAACTTTATGACATAAGAAATCTAGATTCTGCCAACCATCAACGTTGCGCTTTGAGGCCATACTGCACGTTAAATTTCGATTAACTCCAATATCAATTAATTTATGTATATATATTCGGGACTGAATTTAATTTATCATACAAAAGCAAACACGCAAGATCGAGCTGGGAAGTGAACCGAGTCGGAAAACAGTATCAAACCATCTGGCACAACAGGAAAATTTCTTGCCAATTAAACAATAGCATTTAACACGTTTACAAGATAATTGTTTTAAGATCATATACCTTTATCAATTGAGGCTCAAGAGTAAGAGAACATAATATAAAGTGGACGATCCCCCGAAACAAAGAAAAACAAATATAAATTGCAAATATAAACAATTTGCAAAAAAAAGAAATAAAATATAAATTTCATAAACATTTTATATTTTATTTGTGTGAAATTGACATATAAAATTATTTTAAAAATTATAGTAAGAGAAAATATATATTAATAAATACTTAAAAATATATTTATGATTATGAAGAATTTATGATTCTTCATAATACGTTTAGTCTTTTAAAATATGTCTATACATAATAAGCAAGAAAGCTTTTGTTGAAAAAACAATTTTTTTTCCTTCATCAACATTACATATTAAACTACAATACACTGTAGGCTCGTCATCGGCCAACTAATTTACGTTTTATACTCTTTTCATCAAGAGCCCTTGGATATGCGAAGGAGAAACATGATATGAATAAAATGTGCTCTAGTTCACCCTCATTTTGCGGTTTCTAGAAGCAGCTACCCCTTTAGGCAAGTTTTCCCGCAAGGAAAAACATTTACTACCGGCAACAGTATTACCTCAGTGTCCTTCTGCGTTTTCCCGTATCCGTCTCCCTACGCTCCCCTCGAAGCTTTCGCGTTGCCCTTCAGAACAAAGAGCGAGATGCTGGCATTGATTAAATCTTGTACGAGGAAATGGGATAGCTTCATCTTGTTTTCCACTTATTTGGTAGAACTTACGTTTTAATAAAAAATTAACTATTGCTGCTATTAAAGGTAACATTAGTGTTCATATATTCGAAAGAGTTTCGATTTCTTCAGTAATTTAATACTTAAGACTTATTCTTTTTTGTGTCTGTACATTAAAAGATGTAAATTCAAATTAAACCTATAATAAAAATGTCTACTATAATTATATAATTCCTTGTCTTAATTTTTAAAAAATGTCGCTATGTCTTTCTTCTAAAAAATAATTATTTATCAATATATTTTCCTAAATTTTATTGCTGCACGTTTCGCATATGTCAGTAGCTCTATTCTTTATTATGTTCTATTAAGGAATATACGTTTTTTTCTTTATATTATCCAATAACGTCACAGTTTAACTATTCTCGTGCCTACCATAAATCTTTCTTTCGTTGAGCAAAAGACTCGACGATTGACTGGCGACATCAGTCGCCGTCGTATATCAATTATTAAAGGCTATTCGTTCGCTTCCGTTGAGAGGATAGCAGACACCCCTCGGCAATCGCCTCGGAAGCCATCTCGATCCGCCTCGAGTCAATTCCAGCGGGACCGAAATTGAGTCACACGTCCAAATGAAAGATTCAACGACGAATACTACAAGTCGACTGAAACGTGGTAAATAGACGAAAGAAAAACCGTTTGGTCGTGAATGAAAAAGAATTCGGAACTTTAAATTATTTGACATTGTAGAGAATGTTGCATGTCCTTTGTTGGTACCTTTTCAACAAAGGAAAATGCTGCCTCTCTATTTTGATCTAAACGCTATTTTATATAAATATCGTTCGCGGGATTACCATTCTGTTAAAGTCTAAAAATTGTGAAAATTACATTTTATGGCAAGAGACATTTCATCCGCGTTTCAATGCATTCAATTACGGTTTTTATTTTCTTATTAGTTTAATTGTCTAAAAATTTCAATCGATTTATAAAATGTAATTTAACATGTAAATCAAAATTTATAGATATTTTATAGTTTAGTCAATATAATTAAATAGATATATATAATTATGCGCGTGTGATAGGAAAATTAAACAGAAGAAAAAAAACAAGGAACAGGCGTTGATGTTTTAAGGGGATCCTATAGTGACGAGAATTACCGACATTTGCAGCCTAGGGTGCCATTCTGAATTGACTGAACAGAATTGCAATTATTTGGTCTGCAATTAAAGTACGCACACTCAGGAACTGCGCAACAGTACGTTTCATGATGAAATCGGAAAAAAATTAAAAAATTACATTTGATATCACTCTCTTTCGGCTTGAGGTTATGTCACCTGACATAAACGTTTGCTTTAATGTAAAAGTTCTACGGTTTGTTTTTTCGGTATGAGATGGTCGCGTCGTTCGGTTTGGATTACCTGATCACCTAACACTAAGTCTTAGGAACTAAGATTGAAAGCCTAGAAAAAAATGCCATCCTACTCTACCATTTTTTGCATGTGTGCGTGCGATATTGATGTAGTAGTATGTAGTCATGTATCGGGAGGGTCCCGTTTGACTACAGTCCCAATTCTACACATCCACTGACAGCCACTCACACCGGCCCGTGCCTAGAGATTTTCTGCTGTACAAGCCCTGTGAGTGGCTATCGGTGGATGTGTAGAATCGGGACTGTAGTCAAACGGAGCCCTCCCGATGTATCGATGTTTCGTAAATCATATGTACATGTGTATTGTAAATCGGTCGGTAAAGTCGGCTCTCGCATCGGAGTTCGATCTTCACTATAGGATCCCCTTAATAATAACAAATATTTTTGAAGTAAAGTAATTCGACTCGACGATGTGAAAACAAGTATGACGGAACATCTTGAAAAAACTGAGCCGCAACTAACAACGTAGAACTACGTCAATTGTCACTATTTCTTGGCACTATCTCACTAGTTCTACGTCCTTAAAGTATTCAGCGAAGGACAGTTGACATAGACCTACGTTGTTGGTTGCGGCTCAATTGCTACTGTGCCCCTTTGATTTTTTCAGATATAAAATTTTTTAGAAATAAAACGAAAGAAATGTTTATGTAATATATTTACTTATAAGCATCTCATACTATTTGCCAATGATCTATTCACTAGTTATCAATCTTAAAACGGCGTGCGACGAAACAAAATAACAAGAAATTTAGCTTAATTTTCTAACGATATATCGAAGGGTTAAGGGATGGAGAGTTGAAACATGTTTTATTATAAATGGAACTCTATAAGTTATCTAATGATGTATTATTTATTACTCTACGATTATTAGTTTCAAAGATATAAGCGTTCAAAGTATGACATGTTTTCGTTGCATTCGTGCTCCCAATGTTACCTCCTACCCAACGCGGAGAAAGACGTAGTTCTACGTCAAAAAGGAAGCAAAAAGATAAGATGAACGAAAGAATAGTACGCAGCGGTTACCGGGTGAAATATCGTATTGCGCAATACGCGCACGAAGTATACATGTATTGTCGCGGGTGGATACTTTCTGTTTATGGGACGAGTTCTAGCGTTTACACTCTCACTATCGAGACTGCGCCAAGCATTTACCGATACTGTTAATACCAAAAAAGCATCTCAGTCACGGCGCATTGTGTATTACATATTTACAGCACTCGTTTATTCGCGCCGCAGAGAAAGCTAGATATCTACTTTCATATTGAATTATGAACGATTTTTGCATTACGTGCATATCTTATTGCATAGGCATCAGGTTGAAGCTTACTGCTCGTGCAAGTATAACATGTTTTTAAAATGAAACGGCTATGTACACAGAAAAAAAGGAAGAGTCAAATCAAAACTTATATACTCAAATTAATGCGTTTATTGTTTCGTATATACGCAACAATCTATAATCTTCTTATAAGAATTTAATAATCTTAAATATTTCAACATTATATTACTTCAGTCTTACTTCAATATATTATAATTGTCACTTAAAGAATACAATATAATTATCTTAACAATAAAGTAAAAAAAAAATTATAATCTTCGATTTGAAGATATGTAATTTTTTATCCAACAGTTTCGCCTTTCCATTCAAGAAAATTATTCTTAAATAATAATAACATATTTTTCTTGGTTCAACTATATAAAATGGCTTCGTTCAAGCAAGTTTTCTCCGTTTAACGCAATATAATCTCATTTCGAGATTTCCACGTTGAAACTAAAGATATTTTCAAATCAAGAATATTCTTTTTTCTGTGTATGTATGCATTTTTGTATGCGTGAATATATATGATTGTATATGTCTAAGAGATAAATTATACATTTAATCTTTAATATTAATCTTGCATTATTTTTTACTGCATTTTAATCTATCGAAGTAAATATTTCTCCAAAAATATTGCACTTTAATTCTCGAACATCGTATCTTCATTCTTGATAATTGTTTAAATAAATAAGTATCGTCTGCCGTGTGCAGTTCGAGCATAAATACTATTTCTTTTGTATCGGAGCAATTATATGAGTATTCTTGATAATTGTTTAAATAAATAAGTATCGTCTATCGTGTGCAGTTCGAGCATAAATACTATTTTTTTTAATTGGTGCAATTATATGAGTATCAAAATAATAATATCCATGTTTACCTGAAAACAGTAATTACTATAATGGATAATTAATAATTAAAGCACTGAAGCTCCATGGTTTAAAACGTGATACATCAATTAACAATGCAAAAAACATAAAATACAGATATATCAACCGTGAGAGAGAGAGAAGGGGAGGGAGAGAGAGTGGGAGAGGGGGAGAGAGAGGGGAGAGAGGGGAGAGAGAGAGAGAGAGAGAGCGCAAAATAAATAGGTATATCGCAGATTGCAAATTAATATTATATTTACGCCGCATTAAAAGCATGTAACGATGGAAACCTATTGTTATATGTAATATCATATCTGCATTTTTGACCATGAATTAGCTCTTAAAGCTGGTATCGTGTTATTGTAGTTTGAATAACGAATATCATTGTAACTCTTTCAATGTCGTAGGCTCGATAAAATACGTTGATAATAAAATTCGATAATTGTGGACTGCTATAGTTGATTGACACTTTAATAAACTCCATGGATTGAAATGTGATCTTGCACGCTACGCTTGCATACGCTTTCATACAATGTTAATATCAACTTCGTAATATTCATTATTTATATGTATATACAGGGTGATCCATTATAATCTTTCCACGCGATTATCTCCCGAACTATTGTTATTTGAAACATATTTGTTATTCGAAAAAATGTTTCAAATAAAACTTACTCTGTTTCAAAAGGGATATCTTACGATGGACACTTGTTTTTTCTAAGTAAAAAAAGTTCAAAAAGTATGTAATTTGCAAATATTGCATATTGCAAATTGCATAATTTTTTAAAAAATAACTATGTTTTTTTTACACCAATTGATTTATTTCATTATTCTGCGCATAAAAGTATTAAGGTTTGATTATCAAAAAATAGTCTGGTATCAACATATAGTTTAAGAGATATTTTATATTTCATGTCAAAATATGCCAGAATAAAATATAAGATATTTCATAAACTATTGATTTTTTAAGTTTACCCTATTACTTTTATATACCAAATAACTAGAGGAATCATATTAAAGAATAAAGAATGTATATAAAAAATATGTAAAGAAAATTATATGATTCTATTTAAAAAATTAAAGGTCACTTTGAAATCTCAGGAATACCTCCACCTAGAAAAAACGTGTGTCCATCATAAGATGTCCCCCTCGAAACAGTGTAAGTTTTACTTGAAACATTTTTTCGAATAACAAATAATTTGGGAGATAATCACGTTGATTGATTGTAATGAGTCACCCTGTATATACACAATAAACAGACAGTAATTTAATTTCTATTTTAATCTTTAATATTGTATTGATTCTTTGAAACTCGATTAAAGAACCTATTGATTCGTTTGATATCGAATGAATTATTAATTCATTCAATGGTATAATAATAATTGGAATAATATAATGTTTTGAACAAAAAATCTATAAAATATATATGTCTTTGCTGTCATCTTTTCTTCCCACTCAGTTTAAATAGCAATCATCAAAGAAGTTTACTTACAAATTTGTTTCTTTTCCAAATGAACACTTACTAGCAGTATACATTTGTCTAGAATTTGTGGTCATGTACAGCACTGTCTATTTTGTTCAAAGCAAATGCTTATGAGTTATGACTGTCAACGTAAACAGTCCGAAAAGTTCATTAGAACATAAATGTAGAACAATGATATTTTGTATATCGGTACGGCATTTCGACAATCGATTCTTACTAGAGGAACGCGTGGACGAAGATAACGGGCGACAGGCTGACGGCCAGTTCTGTCCACGTTGTAAGCGACGTTAAGGTACGATAACGTTATCGTACCTTGCTTCGTCGTTATCGCACCCCGGAGGCGCTGCCCTCGCAAGCTAACTTCTAAGGCAATCGACCTTCGCAGGCTTTCGCTCTACACGCAAACTACCATGCAGCCCTTCGAAAGCTGTTGCACCGATGGCCGGAGTAATTATAATGGTCATTTTGCAATTGCAACTTTGCTCATTTAAGTAGATAATCTCTCTGCGAATTGTCGTGCTCACGCTGTTGTATAATTAGAATATCCTAATTACAGTGTTTACACCTATCTAAAGAATAATTTGTATATCCGTTAAACTATTCGTTGAAAAAGTCTAGAGATGATTTTAATGTTATATTAGTAAGAGAGTATGCAAGAATTTATGCAATACATTTCCATAAATATTAATTTTAAATATATATTTAATTTTATTTTATTATATAAATCTTTAATATATAACATGTTTAATTAACATGTATTAAGAACAAGATTGGGAAGTAACGCGTTACTTGTAACTTGTTACCGTCTCTTTTTTATAGTAACAATTTGATAATGACGTTACATTTTTTTCGTAACGGTAACGGTAACGCCACAGGATAAATCATTTTTGAAAAATAACTCATTACTGTTACTCGTTACTCATTGAAAAAAGTAACTAGTTATTCTATTTGTTATGTAATGAGTAAAAGTAACGCGTAAGTAACGTTGTGACTTTCCCAACTCTATAGTTTTATCGTTATCGTAATGAAAAAAATGTTATGTTATTACCA
Source organism: Aphaenogaster floridana (assembly GCA_003063835.1). NCBI lineage: Eukaryota > Metazoa > Arthropoda > Insecta > Hymenoptera > Formicidae > Aphaenogaster > Aphaenogaster floridana. The sequence goes on along the minus strand of NJRP01000101.1, from coordinate 358,328 downwards.
AATCGTTATTACAAAAAAGTAATGATAATGGTAACGGCATTACAAATTAATGTGTTACTTTTCAACCCTGATTAAATATATATATGTATATTACAAATACTATGCATAGTGTACAATAGTAAAGATAGACATAAGATTCAACATAGCAATGCGGCACAAGCAATATGATTATTTATAATTTTGTTTTTTGATAATTTATATTTTCTATACAGTAAACTATTTATTCACGTATTTCATAATGTTTCTCAATAAGGATGAAAGAATGAAAAGTCAAAGAATGAAAGAAATGTCGTAACAAACGTATACGGGTTTCTAATCTTGCAATCCTAGTGAAAGTGCATAAATGCAGCCCGCGGATGCGGACATCGGCGTTGCAAGCGACTCGCTTGAATTTACTCCGTACATGCAAACTGCATATAAATGCAGCCTACTACGTATATGCATATTAAAAGTACGTTATATTAAGAGCATGCCGGACCATGCGCAGCCGGAATATTACACGACAGAAGATTGCAAAATAAATTTCCGTGAACTTCGTAATAATTTCAACTTTAAACCAAATTATATCCATTTTTTATTAAGCAATATATAAATTAAATCCAGATCATAAAATATAAATACGAATCGCTCGTCTAATCCAAATTATAATTACAATACGCACAAACACAAGTTCCCATTTCATAAAATTGATTTTATTTTTATTTATATTTATAGATAAAAAATAGATAATACATACAACATTTTAACAGAGTATACGCAACGTTTTAAAATATATAGCTTTAAAAAAAACAGAAAGTAATTCTACATAAAATAAATTAAATACATATTTTTTTATTCCCCTTAAAGTAATAAAATATTTTACAAAGCTTTTACTGCAAATATTCTGTCGTCTTTCTTATTTTAAAAATTAGAAAAATTCAATTTAAATTTGAATTAATTTAGCGAGAAATTACATAGCAAGAAAAATTACTACGTGTTTCTGATCTTCAGAAAAAGATTAACACAAGCATTAAAAATTTAATTGGTTTTGTTCTTTCTTTCTTTGTTAAAAAGTTAATCTAACAATAACTTCGATTCAACTGGAAGTCACGTAAAAGCAATTTGGAACATCCTCATTCATCAGTTACGTTGATCACGATGTTGACTTCACGAGACTCGCAAGCAAGCAAATGCCAGTATTTCATAGCTCTACGTGTCGTATGCGTCGTTTACAGCGATCCCACAACTGATCGATACTCGAAGCTACCGATTCGCAAAATCAAAGGACTCGTTTTCGCAGAAAGTTTGCTCATTGGCTACAAAACTTTTATCGTTACAACAAGTAGCTAGTGAATGGCGCAAAGCCTGTTCAAAATTATACTTTAGTGGTCGTATTGAATAATAAATTATTTGTCGTGCCGTTGTTTACAGTCCTTCAATATTCGTTTTTGTGCAGATAGACTTTTAGTTAGTGGCTTTAATTAAAAGTGCACGCTTTGCAAAACCATTGGCAGAATATAAAAGGCAAATTATTTTCTAAAAAAGATTTGTTATTTTTACTAGCAATAAAGATTTATTGTCGTTTTTCATAAACTTTGTGTTTATATTCACGTTAACAATTTTATTTAAAAATTATTTAACAAATTATTTAAGAGTTATATTAAATTAATGGTTTATAATAGTAATGCACTTTAATTTTCGTCAAACAAATGTCAATGTTAATATATTTCAGGAATTTATATGTTTCTATATAAGCAAAAATATATGAGAGCATATATTTTCAAAAAACACATGATTATTACCTAACTGTGTGCTTCAGTATACATGCTATATTCGCCGTGTTATACCTACTCTTGTTATCGCAAATTGAATGAAGTACTGATATAATATTAAAAGCAAAATTGTTATTCTTAAGACCGCAAAGATTAATGATATGCTTGATAACGTTATCATGTACTTATTGACCAAGACATAAAATGCTGATATAAATCATTTAACCTTTATTTTTTAAAGATATATAAGTTTGCACAAGTTTCTTAAATGCAAAACAACAAATACGATAAATCAAGCCATTGTATTTAAATTCAAAAATCTTAATGTGAATTAAAATATATGTTAAAAAATTATTTTACTTATTAAAAATTATTTTACTTATTAAAAATTATTTTACTTATAATATTTTATTTAAAATATAGACGAAAGAAAGCATTTCATATAATGGTATTATATTATAAGTTACTTTCCATACACACATAAACAAATGTACAATTTATTTAGATAAAATTTGCAATTTCAATAAATGTGTATCGCTAAAATTAATATCATTAAAATTAAAATTAAGAAAGAAAAACATTAAAACAAAGAAATTTTCATAATTTTTTATAATTTTATAATAAAATGCATAGAAAATATATGACTAGGAAAACAAACTAATATTTACTTATTTTTATAACTTTAATGTATATTCGCACTAATATTTAATTCGTAATATTTAAAGCAATAATTAAAAATGACGTATGGAAACATAAAAAACATGTTTAAAATAAATTATTTGTTGATAAATATTGTTGATGTTCTGACTATAATTTGCTTTTTTTAAGATGCTGATTAACAACTGTGGTAATGAGCACGTGCAATTTCCGCATTTGCGACATGCATTGTAAAAGAAGTTTCCGCAATCCCGGAAACCCGCATAAAGTCTCTTGTTTGTGTTTTTTAAGATGCCACAATACTTTTAATATCAATCTAGTCGCGTAGCAAAAAGAAACGATTTTTGTCGTTTGCATTATTTACAACGACAAATTTATATAAATGTTTCTGTTATAATTAAAAAATACATATATCTACAAATATCTTTTTTTGCTTCCATATATACCATATATATACTTTTGCTTAACATATATACTATTCTTTTTATTCTTCGGTGAAAATAGACATTCCGTCATGCGTATATATAGAAGTACATTTAAAAAAAATTTTTTGTAATCGAATATGAGACCGTGTCAACCGTACTTTGTGCAAATGATATCAATATCTACGTTAATAAAACTGAGAATTTTTTCATATACTACAGTCTGACATTATTGGAAAATCAGTTATTATTCGCCCGAGAAATCGTATGTCATTAAAATTGTCTAAATCTTCCATTTTTGATTCGCAAAATATCTTTTCTTAATTTAGAGTACATTTTAACGGTTTGTGGTGTCGTAGTTTTAACTGTAATTAATAATATTAATAAATAATTTAATTTATATTTTTGCATTACTTCTCAAAAGATCTAAAATCTTAATTAAACTGAGATTAAATAGCATTAGTAAAATCAACCTTTAAATAAGTAATAAACAGAATATTATATTCATCACAAATCGATTCATTTCTTTTTAGATTCTTTAAATTATAAAGTACTAATTTTTTATTTTCGTCCTCACTTTTTTTCATTTCTCAATCTCATATTTGAGATTAGTTAATTTAACCACTGAACATGATTTATAATATATGTATTTGTTTTTTCGATAATGTTAGTGGTGATTCACATAGAGAGCTTTGATAATGTTAGTGGTGATCCACATAGAAAGCATGTGACGCACGTATCGCGAAGAAAAAAGGATTCGATACCAGACGAAGTAGACAGAATTTTTGTGGGAACGTCGCCGCGAAGTGCATTAAAGTCTCGTCGGGATGTTCCGGGTGCAAAACTTACTCAAGCAAGGACTCAGTTCGTGTCCGCGGAGATGGATCCGATGGAAAACTCCGGCGCCGCTGAATCTGCCTTGGGGGCAAACTAGACTCGTGCCAAATGGAGTCAACGTTTTCGCTAACGTGCTTCGCTTTCTCGCAGTGAAGGCGGCACAAATGGAAGAGGATAATGGGGGTTGAGCGGAATGCGAGGCGATAAACAGGTGATTGCGATGCTCCTCGACAAGAAACAGTCGAACCGACGTAGAGTGTCGGTAAATGGAGGTAATTCTCGATAGACTAGCGGTTAACGTGATACCCGATACACGACTCTCCGACTGCGTTCTCATCTTTCGTTGCTAGGAAATTCACTTTGCCGAAATAAAAAAATATCGATTTTTTCAACGCGTTAAAATATGCGTAATATAATTTTGTGGAAAAGCGTTTAGTTGAAATTTAATAATCAGTATATACATCGTATGAATATATATTGTATATATTTCAATAATTTTTTGTATCATTATTTTTTCCGTCTTACAAGTAAACTTATCCAAAAGGTACACTCCGATTTTTATGAACGTTTAATATGTTGTATTCTAGACAATGATAAGGGACACATATTTTTTTATACGTGCCCATATTCATGTTTAGGGGGTGAAATACCCCTTTGAGAAAATAGTCGGATTTTCTCTCTCGAGACGAATATCTCCGAAACTATAAAAGATAAAAAAAATTTTTTTAACAGAAGTTGAATGGTTTGAAGAGTACTTTAAAACAATGACAATATCTTTTATAGTTTCGGAGATATTCGCCCCAAAAGAAAAAATTCGACTATTTTCAAAGGGGCGTTTCACCCCCTAAACATGCGTATGGGCACGTATAAAAAAATACATGTCCCTTATATTTTCATGTAGAATATAACATATAAACATTCATCAAAATCGGAGTGTACCACTAGGGTAGGTTTATTTGTTAGTGTAATTATCAATAAATATTCTGTGGTTTTATGCGTATCAAATCATTGTTGTTTGCAATTAATTAGAAAATATTCAAGTTTGACAAATGCCGCGCTGCAGAATCTTAATGGAAATATGTTATGTGTTTCATTCTGTATTTTATCTATTTTATTTAATTAAAAGATATTCAAATGCAACATTAAAAGCTGCCATGGACTGTAAATTAATCAAACTAATTTATCATTTTTACGATTTTTCCGAGAAAATATATGTAATGAAATTATGTAAATAATAATAATATGTAATAGAATTAAATAATTACTCGGTTCTGGTAATATAATAATTTTAATATTCAATGAGAAATGGAAGTTAATGCTTGAAAAATATAAAAAGAAAGAAAGTAGTTTTTAAGTTTACTTTACGCTTTTCTCTCTTTCGTGTACTTAACAGTACGACAGCAAGTTTTCCAGGTGCATGTTGTCCGACATACGATTAACGGTATCCATAACGGGCTACGAAACAATTTGGTCACTGGAAAGAGGTCAACTCAACCTCTCCATTAGGGTCCATCACGTTAGAGTATCCACTCGTTCGCTTGGCAATAAATACGAAAGAACTGTTTCACGGGATAATGGTGAATTTCATTTTCCTTGATATGCGACATAAAGATATCGGAGTTCATTTATCTGAGAAATGGATACAGATACTCGATCGAGAGAAGTTTTCCAGTCTCGCGCGCTGTTGAATTGATTGAGTTGCGAACTCGATAGTTTCATTAACGAGGACTTTGCGCGAGATCGGTAATGAATCCCGTCAGCGGGTAGGTCGATATTACGTTACGTTACGTTGCGTTTATCGTTCGGAACTAAGCGGTATTATGCCGTATTAAACATTATGAATTGGAATATGATTATAATATCATATACATATATGTCTATTCTATTATCTTTCGACGCGAAATATCATAGTAATGTTATAGATAGAATATGAGCCACGCCGAAATATTAATCGTCTATATATCCGAAAATATTTGACGAAGTAATTGTAATATTCTAGACTAGAAAATGTTTATACGAATTTATATAGAAAGATTGCAATATGCCGCTAACCGCGATTAATGAAGCATCAATCTATGTGCATTATTTATTATTGCTATACACCGTTGCGCATCATTAATATCGTTTCAGACGATGAAATATTAATATGCGTTATAAGAGAAGAGAAAAAAGAGAAGAAAAACGAAATTCTATTCTATATATAAGGTAGCTTGGAAACGGTCAGTTAATAAAGCAAGAGGCATTGCAATAATGGAAAAATGTAGTTAATTGTTTTAATTGAGATTGTACATATGTTTGTGAGTCTCTGACGATATATCGATCACGTTATCTTTTCTTCAAATTGCATTAAAAATAAATTAAGAAATAACATTAATCTTTTATTATTCTTAATATTGTTTTGTCAAACTTGATTATTATTCTAATTATTCTTAGAGATTGCCCTATCAACTGGTGCGATGACACCGTTAAATCAACAATGACCTATGATCTTAATGGAAAGATAAATTATATTGCACAAATCTAATCAATTAATAAATATTTGCTTACGAAAATCTTTTAATCGAAAATTCTTTAATCAACTATAAAAAATGTTACGTCTACAATAATCGTTATATAAGAGCTGACGTAAGATAAGATTAACTCTTCATCCGTTCAGCTATTACATAAAATATGAATACATGATCAATTCGTTATAATAACTATTTCAAACTGGATATTTTGCACTCAAATAATCATTTTTAAAAATATTCGTATATTAAAGAACGCGTTCCACAGGAACATAAATTCAACTATATAAAAGACTAAAATCTGACCTCATGCATACTTCGATTGTATTATTTATCTACATCAAAAGCGGATCTTTATTGTACTATCCTGGAATCGGAAATCTGATTCATCGATAGTTTAGAGTGAACTGTCATGTCGAGATATACAAGCAGTTAATCGTGCAAAGGAGATCGCGAGACGCATATCGTACAGAACGCAGGCAGCTCTCGTGCCAAATCCGATTTGGAGCACAATCGACGTGGCTAAAGAAAGTTCAAGAGGTAGGTTATCGGCGAGAGTAATCGCACCAGATATTGACAAATCACTTTTAAACCAGATTATCGTGCCAGTTCTTACGCGGCCGTTAAATCTTCAAAATAGAAAAAAAGATACTTTTTTTACGCAAAGAAAAAAAATATTTTTGCTAAATGCATATTTTTATTTAAAATGTTCGCTCCTCACACAAAATCGTGCGAAACGTGCTTTATGAAATTCCATCCTAATTCCATAAGTTTATATGACAATCGATCGTTTGACCAGCGAATAAAGCACAATATATTCTCAATTATCCGCATTTTGATCCTTCTACATTCCGCGAGAGTATTACTTCGTCACTATTGTTATATCGACTATACGTTTCTATGTGAAAGCAAGGAATTTCAAAGTAGCCGAGAACAGAGTTTATGCTCTTCCCATTATATGATAAAAAGTTACTTTCGAACGGCGAGAGTCCCACTTGGAATGGTATGCTCGTCATCTTCGTGTCCTCCAATGACGTACGTCCACGTTGGAAATTTCAACCGGAGGTAGGCGCACTATCTCTCTTTTTCTCTTTTCCCTTCTCTTTGCACAACTGTTGACGTCATCAGCGGATACGTTATTTTGTACAATCGAAAATGCTTTCTTTCTAATTTTGAACACTTTCGCGTTTCTATCTCAAACTATGCTTTATGTTCATACTTTTCTATTCATGTCATTAAGTATTATTAAAGTCAAAATATTTTATATAAATTAAATCTAAAGAAATAGTTTCAATCTTAAGTAAGTCCATAATTAATTTTTTATTTTTTTATATATAAGCGCTTTATATATGAAAACTGGTAATACTTATTATAACTTTATAATTTTTACTATAATTGTTCAACATAAAACAATTGCTATTAGATTTACATATTTTTACAAGAAATCAAATAATACAAAATCTTTTTTTGTCTATTTAATCATCTCTAATAATTTTCCTAACTTTTTTTATGCAAATGTTATTTTAATCAAGTGTAATAAACTCTTCAAACTATTTTTCAGAATAACAAATCGAAAAAATAAAGATATATTTTATAGAATATTGTAAAAATACTAAGCGAGATTAATAAAGTTTTTATAGTTGTTCGACTACTTTTGCTATCAATGCACTTATAACATCTTTTGATTGTGCACATCATCTAATTTCTTTGCTAATTTTTACGTATGTAACAAAGCTACAGTTTTTGTTCAATAGTTGCTGACAATTTACTTCGAGAGTTTCATGACATTTCTCGATCAAAAACCAGAATCCTTTCATCGACTAAACACTAGATCAGTAATTAAAATACTGTCTATAATATCGGAGTATATTATACCACGCTAAACAAATTTATCATAATTCTCAGTAGAATTAATTAGTTTTTCAGTAACGTATGACATCAGCTGCTTCTTTCCATCTGTTCTTCAGTCCACTTTTGTCCTACTTTTGCAGTTGCCGCGATAAGTGTTGTTTCATTTAGAAATTTATTTTACATTCGTTTCAGTTAGAAACTAACTGCGAGTAATTTACCAAAGGCAAAATATCGAATTTGAGAACATTAGAATACGTAGAATAAACGAAAAATACTACCCGTAGAATACTGTACTGACACTAAGGAAACTTATCATATCTATCAAAGACGTTAACCTAGTTCTTGCGATTAACGCGTGACATCATCGTCATCGCGTTCCCGGTACGCAGACATTCACGGTTCTCTACTGATTCTGTTATACCATCAGCCTCCACTACCAGCGCAATTTCGTTGATAGGCAAATCTCATAATCGACAATCTCGTTTGACCTCGTACATCTCCTGCACATGATCACCGATCCACCGGACTGTGTTCAGTCTATTCAGTATTCAGTATTCAGTATTCCCTAGCATTTGTCCGGTCTTTCGCGTACTGTCACTGACCTTGAGTCGAACTTGCTGCCGTCCTGAAGCGTGCCGGTGTAGTGCATGGTCAGCTGGTCGCCCTTCTTCGACCTGACGTCGCATACCTCAGGCATGTACATCTTCTCCACCTTCAGACCATTTTCAGCATTGTCGGCTCTGCTGAGAGCCACAATCGCCACCACGAGGAAGAGAGCGTAACGGCACATCGCAAGCACGGCACTCGCGCTGTTTGACGTATAGGAGACCATGTTCATCAGTCGGCGGATGCTCGTGAGCAACTGAGTTCTCGCAGCGTTCTACACCAGCGAGCCACCTTCGGATCCCCGCTCGTCCCACCGTCCCAGAGCGACGGCGCCGTAGTCGGGACAGAGACCAGACCAACGGGATCAGAAGAGGACAGAGAGTCCATGCCGCCACATTGCGCCGTCTCATTGGCCCCACGGAATATGTAGGTCTCTACCTCGGGAAAGTCCTTTTCTCTCTCTGCACCTCTCGGTATCGCTCGCGATTTCTCGCTCACCCTACTTGGTCGTCTTTCCTCGTTCATTTCATCTCGCATCACGCTCTCTTGTCTCTTCTTAGCTACCTGCTCCACATCTCCGTCTTCTTTACGGTTGTATCCCAGAGTCGCGCGTCTTGCTCCGACCTGATTCTCTTCCTGCTTTCTCTCTCGCCGCCACGTTGCACCGCTTCGTCCTTTCCGCGCTCATATACCGATATCTTCATCCTTCTTCCGCCGGTAGCGTATCACGGTGTCTGCGGCTTGCTCCGCTCACTGTACCTTTCTCACTCGCCTATCAGGTCGGGTGTTCCCTTTCATCCCTTTAGTCCCGTCTTCCGCACCTCTTCACATCGTTGCGTTTTTCCCTTTTTTCTTCGTCTCTCTTCTCCCTCGCTCATTCCCTCTTTCTCCCTCGGTTACCGATACAAAGAACACGAGTCGACTTGCGTTCTGATTTTGACGAGACTCCGTAGATGCATCATACGAATGCAAGTTCAATGAAAAAAATGTATCGTTCTAGTGAATCAAATTAAGGAATAAACTTTATCCGGAAAAAATGTTATTTTCCCGACACAACAGAACCTATTAGAAACACGATGAAAACTTCGTTCGAAGTTCGCTGCTGGGTAAACCATTTTACTCCGGGTGTACGATGTTTGCTATCCAAATGAAGAAAAATTTCTTTCATATCGAAATTTTTAAATTATTACGTAACATGACGTAACCATAGTTTATTATGTAGCATGACAGTGTATCTATCGCGCTTGCATAATACTTAGTCGCATAGTATTGATTGAATGATCTCATCCGACAATTAAATCTCAAATTCAAGTAGCTATTTTTAATAAAATACGGTATGCCAATGCGAAAGAGAAACTTGGAAATGTGAATGCGATTCAGCAAAGGACAGATATGTGAAATTTGATTCTCATCCCTTGGGATTTCATTCGATTTTGTTCACTTCGTCAAGTGGAGTTATCCTTGATTTTTCTGGTTCTTCCCTTGGCTTATTCTCTTCGCGCTTCTTCAACGCAATCCTTGCCTTTCACATATCGTTCCGCGTATCCATCCATCGCTCTTTAATTTCGTTCGTCGTCTCTCGGCCGCCGCACCTCGTGTTACATGTCATCCTGATCTCGTCGTTTATCACTGATGTCATCGCACCACCGCTGCGAGGCGCATCCAAGCGTTGCAATGCGTTTCCTTCCTACGCGGAGAAGGATTTCGTGGTCGTTTCGCGAAGCGTATGGATGTCGCACTGGTCACACTGGATGGCCATTATATTTCCTTTTTTACGAGTTCCGGCTTAAATGTCTCGCTCGAAGTTGGAATATTAAACTACGAGTTTTTAATTGGTTACGGTCACCGGCTCGAAAAACCTACTCGCTTACGTGCTAACGTAATTCATCTCTCGATGAATTATTTATGGGATATTTTACGTATTGGTATGTAAATTCGGCTGGCCGAGATATGTACATCGAATTCGCTAACTGCTACAGCGGAATTTCCGGATAGCATTTGAATAACGATACTCAATCGATTAAGGTTCGGTTTCGACTGAAATGGAATTTTACGAAATAAAATTTATGCGTACGATGGTACAGACATAAATATAGAAATCCCGTTGGAAATGGAATAATAGTCATACCATCAGATTATACATGCTATTATTGTATTAGCTGGAATGGAAAGTGCATTTGAATCAATTATATATTTTATAAATCTCAAATTAATTTATCAATTAATTCTCAGTTATGTTAAAATTATAATTAATTATAATTTACTATAATTAGCTTTTATAATTATTATACATATATAATATGTACCTATTTTGTGAAAAAGTACATGCTTTTCGTGCACATAGATATGGCATTTGTTTGTATGATATGTGACACACAGTGCAACTGATATAAATTAGCCGATTAACGAGTTAATTGTAAGGTCATGTAGCTTACTGACTACCTAATAAAAAATTTTTATATTTTCTAACTAACTTGCGCATTTCTTACCGCGATGTACTCCCATAGCCTTCCTTAAGTACATTATTACTGTTGATATAAATTATATTTAAGAAAATGATTTCGCGCAATTGTGTAGAAATTTTTAATCTTTATGCCATAATAAACCAGAATTTTATATTTTTATTTTGCACGTATTTAACTTTAATCTAATTATTATCCAAATATATCTTTTATCAGTAATAAATATCAGGTAATATTTTATCAATATCATAAAACTAATGTTTAGTACATGTATATATATATATATATATATATATATATTTCACTTATAATATAAATAAAATATTTATATATATACAAGAATATCTTATCTTCTCTCTTCTTATTCTTCTAAACTATTCGTTGTTTTCCAAAATAAACTAGTTTTATAAATCAGAATTACAAAGAAGTATTCTATATTGCAGATATATTAAATAGCGTTTTCAAATATTTGAAATCTGATCTGTTTAGTTTAATCTACTATAAACACATTTATGTTCCAAATAGAATCGTAAGCGTAAGAAACATATGTGTGTGTATATCAGTATATATATATATATATATATATATATAAATTTGAAAATTGAAATACTTAGAAAGTTTTCTACGTGCATAATTTTGTTTAAAACATATATATATATATATAATATTTGCTAATATTTGTAAATGAGTAAAATTCTCTTGAAAAAACGCCACGTTGACGGATCAAATTTATCGCAAGTTGTGCGTTCGTGATGCATCGTTAAGCAAATAATGGCGCATGATATCATGAACAGGCTGTTAATTAGCATTTTAAATAGCGTTTTAAGACTCCACTTATCAGCCAATAGCAAATGTTTTGGACTTGATATTGAAACAGCTTCACTTGCCTCTAGATATTCACATTGATCGACAAGCAGAAATTTTAAACAACGTTTAAAATTTTGCAGAGTCTTGAAACAATATCAAAACGATTTCTTCATTAACTTTTAATAGAGTTCTTATTATCCTATTTTCACATTCTATATTACAATCTGTCTATTTCAGTTTATTCGTTCTTTTCTTTTTTTTTCTTGTTTCACGTTCTGTCCCCTTGCAATTAAATTATTATCTCTTTTTTTTAGGTATATAGACATTATTATAACAGCAGCTTCACTAGTGCTTTATCTTTTGCGTGTACATTTCTTTCATTTTCTTTGTACTCTTTGTAGTTATCTGACTTATCGGAATCCAATTTTATACATCTATGAACTCAAGTTTTATTATTATTTTTTTTCTCTAATAATTTGTACAAATTTTTTATTGCATACATATTTAGATTTATAAATTCTAAAATTTATATGTCTTTTTTTCCTTAAAACTTTGGAGTTATATAAATACTTGAATCAACATAATATTAAATTTACAAACTATTGAAAGCATTTTCTAGTTTTATTAGATTGCTAAATTTGTATAAATATTTATTTTATAAAATTTTAGTTTTAATAGACTCTTTTATATGTGTATTTTAATCTACAAAGTTGCATATTTAAAAAAAAATCTTTTATAATTATTAATTATTACAATTTCTTATAAATTATAATGGCTAGTGGGTTATCTATAATAAATAAATTCGTCAATTTTGAAAGTTATAATTTAATTGTCATAATGTCATACACGCTAAGTTTAATAAACTTTTTATTTAAAAGAGATTTAGATTTATAAATTTGTTATTTCGTATTTTATTTAAAATTTTCTCTCTTCAGAAATCACCGAACTTATACATTTTAATATTATGGATTCTTGCATACATAAATTTTTAATTTAAAAAAATTAATCCTTTGCCCTCTAAACTTAAAAATTTTAATCAAGATTTTTCCACATAGCTATTTTATTTCTAAAAAATAATACAAGATTCATGATCTGCGTGTTATTGAGATCACCGTAAAATTTCAGCGCTTATCCTTTCTTTACGCATTTTGCCTGTTTTCATCTTATTCTGGGCCTATATCTCACGTGTAATACATGGTATGTTACACATGGAATGTTCTTATACAAACTTTCATAAGCTTGAAGGAGTGCGAGTGCCTTTTATATATATGCGTCCCGTAACCTTATTTTATCAAACTCAAATTTTAAAAAAAGAGAAATTTAATATGTATTGCAATAATAATAGCAATTTTATCGAAAATATTGTGCAATTAATTCTAATATGTGCTTGAAAATCATAAATATGCCTTTCAAAATACAAAAGCCTTTTATCTCGATTTTGTAGTCGGTATATTTTGAAGACGACGTTAGCTGCAAAAATATATTTGCCTGTGCTTTTTTGTGCTTTGAGGGAAGATAGGCAAACCTGTACGTTCGTTTCACGACGACGACGACGATGCAGTGATGTGCAGCGAAAAGCGAAAAGTCGAGCGTCCTGTATACACACTCGTTAAACACATGCATATACACATACTTATACATATACACATCGAGCGCGACGGACCACTCACGTCAGACCAAGTTTGCATCTTAAGGAATGCTCGCAAAATCGCAGTGAACTCTTTGACTCCGACCTCGCCATGACGCAACAGTTATTACATTTCTTCATGCATACAAATCACAAGATTTATCACAACATTGATTTTCTCAGTTTGGATAAGAAATTAAACTTAAAATGATATTATTTGCACAAATCGTATTGTTGCGTAACATATGTTTGGTGATAATTGGAATACTATACAAGATAAGGTCTCGAAGAAACTGATTACGGAATCCTCATTTTAGTTTCAACGCACGGAAAAAACAATAAGGTTGCCACAACTATAATTCGTCCAACAAACATAGTGAATGTTGAGACAACCATAGTGAATGTTGAGACAACCATAGTGAATGTTGAGACAACCATAGTGAATGTTGAGACAACCATAGTGAATGTTGAGACAAACATTCACTATGGTTGTCTCAACATTCACTATGGTTGTCTCAACATTCACTATGTTTGTTGGACGAATTATGGTTGTGGCAACCTTATCGTTTTTTTCCATGCGCTAGAATGTAAAATATCTCAACATTTTATATAAGATTTCTTATTAAATATTTTAAAATATTTATTTATGACCGTTTTAAAGACATTTTTAATCCTTATTTCTTCAAAATATATACATTTTTTGTATATTTTCTATAAAATAACTTTTAAAAATAAAATTTATCTTTTTTAATGATAGAATATATCGATGTAGTTTTCGCATGAAATTTCATTAAAAGTTTATTGTTTATATATATATATATATATATATACATACATACATATATATATATGTCCTCGACAAAGAACAATTATTTCTCGAAATCAATAGACCCAAGCGCAAATGCGGTAGGAAGTTCCAACAGCTCGTATAACGACGCTTCCAACTAATCCTCGCTCCGGCTGCTTAACGCATGGAAATTAATAATGAGACAGAATGGAAATCCTAGAGCGATAAGCCCAGGATCTACATAACTCCGTGTGGATTATGCAGCGACGCGCAGCCACCAACCCGTATTGAACGAACGATCGAGGAACAAACACAGAATCGGTTCATTTAATCCACGATCGCAACAGCTGTCTAGCCCCCGAAATAATCAGAGATAAAGTCTTCTGGAACGCGTTGCTTGAAGAATTGCTTGAAGAAAGATTTCTCAATATTTTAACGCGTAAAAACAATTTAATCTGATTCTTTAAGGTGAATGGCCTTAAGAAACGATAATTCTTCATAATAGATCTTAATCTATGTTTAATAATAATAATATTAAAATTTACTGTACCGAAATCTTATAGATATAGAAAATCCTTTTTATTAGATATGTATAAAATTTTATTATATATCAGCATTTTTTTGGTATATTTAATAGGGCTCATTTAAAAGATTTATTTAAAGGATATCATAAATTCTGTTAAAAAATTTATAATATTTATGCTATTAATAAACAATAATCTTAGCAAAATAATTAATTTCAGTTCTCTGGTAATAATTGATTATCAATATAAACTTAATTTTTGTTGTGCATGCAAAATATTGTAAATACGTAATACATACTAGTATCACATAAAGTGTATTGCAACTACAATATATAAGTCAAATGGAATATTAATTTTGCGCAATTAAACGCATTCTTTTGCATTCTATTGGTCAATTATAGTATTCTCGTAAGATAGTTGCACGCCTTTGATTTTAACGAAATTGTCGAAATACTGGAATCTCATTTTATTCGCATGCTCCGTTAACTAATACAGCAACTCGAAATTTATTGCGCGCACCTTTTTTTCGTACGTGCACAATTTCTCGCGCGGCTGTTTAGGCAGTTTATTTCCGTAGATATTCGGCGACTCTCATCGACGAATAGTAATTGCTCACAGGCCATCGTACCTAGTTACTTGAGAACCGAAACGTAGTTTAAACAACACGTAACACGGTACAAATTCGCAGTCCAAGGTCTTCGTATTCATGTCACGTCGATGTTGCCGCGCGATAGTACAGTCCACGATGCGATTTACTTCAGAATCGGTTGTCGAAGCTCTCGAAAGAATCACAAAATAATCTTTTCTTTGCCCAGTATTTCTAAATTTACTTTTTGGGATACGGATAGTATGATAATGTAAAATAATAATACTCGAGAAAATACGATAGTATCTTTCAGAAACCTATTTCATATATTGTACACTGAGAAAAAAAAGCTGTTGCTTCAATTAAAGTGTTATCACGGGGTGCCAATAACATAAAATAATTCATTCAATTGTATTATTATTAGACCCAATGTCTGCATTTTTAAACCAATAATTCAATCATTGTTTTAATAATCCAAATATTGGATCTATTAATAATACAATTGAATAAACTACTTATGTTTTTGGCACCCCGTGATAACACTTTAATTGAAGCAACAGCTTTTTTTCTCAGTGTATTTTTACTTAAAAAATTTACGTAATACGTAATTTTACGTAAATTTACGTAATACGTAATACGTAATACGTTTATTTTTAAAAATATTATTGCATTATCGTATTGTTTTATTATATGTAAAATAATCATGTCAGAGAGAAATTATGTCACACGCACACACACACACACACACACACACACACACACACACACAGAGAGAGAGAGAGAGAGAGAAAGACATAAATTCTGAAAAATAAAAAAAGATATCTAATTCTCTTTTTATACATACAAAATTATTTTTAGGAAATCCATGTGATTATTATAATAAAAATATACAATTAAAATATTTAAATTAATATGTAATCTATTAAAGAATATATTATAATAATAACGAACTGCTAAATAAAACGTTTGAAAATTCTTATTTTTACTTCAAGCACCTTCGAGTATATTAAATTTCTTGAGATCGTTTATACTATTTGCAAACTTTTCTAAAATTGCTCGCCCTTGTAAGTATTTAAAAATACATTCCCTGCTTCATATTTTAAAAGAAAAACGCCGTGGAACATACTGTGGTATTTTAATATACGCTGTACTTTCGTAGCACATATTTTGCAAAAGTATGCATTTGTTTCTGTTAGAATTAACCAATTAGCTTCTTTCATTAAATGAGTTTAAATAAATATATAAAAAATAATTAATAATAAAAATTAACTATATTATATTTTCTTTTTAGAATTGGTATACTAATATTTGATAAAAAAAATTACATGTTTCAAGAAGTATACAAATAAAAATAAATACACTGCAAATCCAAGCGTATTATTTTTACACGGCTAAACATCAAAAAATGACACATTTGACTGAAAATCTTTTTACATCTCTTTTGCCGTTTTTGGTTACGTCATTTAACACGTTTAAGCGTATTAAATTAAAAATGAATACATTCAATCGTGTTAAATGACATGATTTAAAATGGCAAGAAATGTGTAAGAAGAGCTTCAGCTAAAATAACACGCTTGGTTGCATCACAACCGCGGTCTTTTCTCATAACGTTTTTTCTTTTTATATTTTTAAACCAGATCAATTTATGTAAAATGTCTTTACATAAATCAATTAATGAAAAAATTTAAACTAATGTTTACCTTCTTTTTTTGTAAATGTATTCGTAATTAATTAAACAAAGAGTCATAAAATTATGAAGATATTTGTAAAATGTTTATTCAAAAACGAGAATATATATATTCTTTTTTATATCTCTGCGCCAAAATTATATTTTATATTACTGAGTTTTTCGTCGTTTCTGACAATTAATCTGCTATTGTAGAGCACAATCGCGCCTTCGAGAAGGAGAAATAGCAGCGGAATTCGAATCTCACGGCACAGAACATTTAAGCAACAAACAGGCCGGAGCTTAATAGCGGCTCGTTTCCATCGGGAAACCGGCAGCCAGTTGAACGCGTGCAGTTTCGACAGGCAAGCTCGAAAGCGCGAGCGCGCGTAACGCGAGCTTCAGCCAGTTCGAATGCCGGAGATAGCTAAACTGTTTCCCAGGCTCGCGGACCGGTCCGGGTTAAGGGAAACACGGCCGACCATGGTATTCCCGTGAGATAGTTACACGAGGAGTTCCGATGCGCGTTGTGCGACTGAAACTCGCACGTCGTGCGGTCGCGACACTGCCACATCGGTTCGAAGATGGCAATTTTGCGTCGACGATAGTTTCAAAACGAGCCAACTTCGGTTTGTCAGAATTTACTGCTTTATTTTTACGACTTCAAGAACCTAAAATAAAGTTTCGAGAACTTGCTTTACCGTTATGAGTCCGTAACTAGATTTCACGGGTATTATTCTTGCAAATTCTTCGGTAAGGTTCGATAATGGCAATTAATTTTCGATTCTACAAATAGTTTCCGCTTATAATAGTTTCGCGATTACAACTTTCAAAAATTCCTCTAATATATTTCTGTAATTTTGCATCTCTAGTTCTCTTTCTACAAACTTTATTTTTCCTAAAAAAATAAGAATTCAACAAAATCTTCGATTCCACGTGTTATTGAATTCAGATTCAATTCATAAATTTTTCATATTAATGGGCTTACATAACCATCATTAAATAATTAAAATTATCATTATTAGTCTAAAATTTGCAGTATTTATGTGATTCATTGCAAATAAAAATCTTTCTTATTTTATTCAACTTTTTCATTCCAAGATTTAATTACAATTTTAAAAAATTACGGTATTTGCCAATGTCAGTAAGAATATAGCATATATCAGGAAAAGCATTTTTTAGCTACGTAACTATTTTGCGCATAACTAGGTAATTATTTCTTCAACCAGTAGTATTTCATGATAAAATCGAGAGTTTTATAAAAGAATCTACGGTAATAAAGTGAGGATTGATGTTTATTTGTAAAACTATTATTTCAACATTCACGTACGATTTTATGCGCATATGATGCGTTACATATCTCTTGATCTGATTCGTGTCTGTTATAATGTTTGTTATCTATTCGTAAAATGCTAATCAACTGTTAATTACTCAAGTAAACATTTTCCGTTCTCGTTTCATAAACATTTGAAAATATTAATAATACACGTGTTTGTTGATATACTTTTCGGAACGGTACAATCTGATTTCACGGATATCCTCAATCTAATTCACAATCTAAATATCCGATTTAATTGCCGTTTTTATTATGGAAACTATTTTATGCGTTTTATTAATATTTAGGACATTTTACAAGATAGGTCACTTATTAGCGATTAGCAATATCGACTCAAGAAAATTATATTATATCAAGATTATTATATTAAAATTACTTACAATACTATTTAAATCGTTTTTTTATTGAAGATAGCACTAGATGCCTTTCCCAAATTGAAGTATTATCTATATTAATTAATCTTCTAATTAATACAGCTTGGACGCCTCTTTAATCGTATATGAATTACTTAACGTCGAAGCAAATCGAGATAATTACCACGAAAGGGAAACTTTCATGTTAGCGTTATCTTGCTATTCCCTCATTTCAATTCCGCGGAGATGCTTGGATATTCATGGAAATTGAATTTGTAATACGACTGCTACACCGTCGCGGGATACTGAGCGAACGTGCTATCAATATCATTCCTACGATGGATTAATCGAACTTGAGAAAGGAGCGCTCACCAAATCGATTATCAAGCTCTGTCCTTATTGCATAGTCCTATCGTTTTGGACCTGATCGGGCGGATCTCTACTTATATGGCGATATCCAGACGTCCATATCAACTGCATAATTATGTGACGGAAATTACATTCAATGTTCATTGCGAATCTTGAGAGCTCGGAGCCTGTGAAACACTCGCGTGGTTCTCCGCGCTAATCTATTTCGATCGCTAATTTTGACAGTTAATTTTAGAAAGCCCAACCAGCAGTAATGGGGTCTGCGGCGTGGAACAAGCTTCTCGTCCGTTATCGATAATGTCGACGGCGGCACGGTTGTATACCGGATGTGAGAGATTGCTTGTGTATCGGGAGCATGTTTGAAATTTCAGAGGAAAGAGACGAACCGAGGCTGGCATCTCTTACTCGAAACATCGAACTTGATACATTCACTCACACTGTTTGCGGTGTGAGTGAACTTGTTCCTCGAAAAATCTTAAGCTCCCGCATTATATAACGTAATTATAATTCTTCGAAACGCCAAGATTATTAATTCTTATCTTTATTGCAATATCGCCAAACATAATTGTTTACAGTATACTATAATAATTCTAAAATGTCTATACATCTGTTACATATCAATATAAATTAAATTAATTTAATTAATTAAACCTTTTCCTCAACAATCAAATTTCTTCTATATTTGCTTTAAATAACAAATACTTAGTTTAATATGACGTCATAAAAATGTTAAACTTAAATGTTAAATCTTTTATATGCTGTATACATATATATTTTTATGTAAAAACTATATACATTTCATATATATGCAAAATAAATTGCAATTTATTACTTTATATCATACATTATTCTCTTCAAAGAATAAATTTATTAATTCTTTTGAATAACTTGTTTGACTATATATTCAAATAGATCTATATGCCATATCTTAAATAATGCCATATCATTAAATAAATCAAAACAATTAATATCGTTCAATATATTTAGAAATCTGTACACAATCTCTGTAATGGATATATGTATAAGAAATGTACATTTAATTATTATCTAAATATTTAATCAAATTATTATATAAATAAAATGTAGCAATTAATGACAAAACATATATAATTTTACATATATAGCAAAATATTATATAAATTTGCTTCCTAAAAAATTATTGAATTTATAAAATATTAAATAACCCGGTATTACGTTTGAAAATTCAATTTATAAAACCTTATAAAAAGGGTCTAAATTTTCTTAATTAACTTTTGTAATAATAATTTATTGCTTCTTCATAGAGGAAGCTTTTTTTCGTGAAAAATGCTTTTTTTCAGTTTTCAATGCCAATGTGTTTTGAATGTTCTAAAATGTCGAAAATAGTTTTTTTTAAATACATTTTTTTTCAGTTTTTAAAGCCAATGTGTGTAGAATGTTCCTAAACGTCGATAATTTACATTTTTACCAAATG
>NJRP01000101.1:324605-336847 GCA_003063835.1 Aphaenogaster floridana | reverse complement strand
TGGTTCACAAAGTTTCCTCTATGAGGAAGCCAAACTAAAAAAAAGAAAAAATAAAAAAACTTCCTCATAGAGGAAGCTTTGTGAACCTAAAATGTTGATGATGCATTGTCTCTCTTTCTAATTTGACCCTCTTTAAATTGATGAGGAAGCACTGTGCAAATTCCTAATTTTTTTATGTTGTTCTATAAAAAAATTATTCACGTCATGGTTATTATCTACTTGTGCAAAATATTGCATTATTTCGTATATGCCATTATTTTATATATTGTGCTCGAAATTTCACAATACAGAAAAACAGATATCAGCAGTGATAAAATCCGAGATCGAGGTATAAGCGAATATCTCGTAATTAGACGCTGAACTCCCGCAATCAAATGTCCCATCAAAATGTAGACGTGTACATCGGCGATGTACGATAAATCTGTGCGATTAAAATCCTTCTGGACCGCGTAGATTGGCACTCAATTTTGTTGGGTTTGACCGGACTGCGTAATGAAGTTTGTGGTAGAGACAGCCTAACCGATTGCTGCTGATGTGCAACGTGAGCGGTGGCTTCGACGCACCGCGAAACGAAATATCACCGACGATACGAACGTGCCACGCTGATTATTCTGCGGTCTTAGGATGAACAAATACGATACAAGGATACTTCTTTTGTAATCTCATATA
Source organism: Aphaenogaster floridana (assembly GCA_003063835.1). Taxonomy (NCBI): domain Eukaryota; kingdom Metazoa; phylum Arthropoda; class Insecta; order Hymenoptera; family Formicidae; genus Aphaenogaster; species Aphaenogaster floridana. The sequence goes on along the minus strand of NJRP01000101.1, from coordinate 336,178 downwards.
TACATATAGGAGAAATTAAGTTGTTTTTTTTTAATAAACAGCATTAATACAGCATTAACACAATAGCATTAATATTCTTTTTCAAACAAATACAACAAAGTTCAGAGAACAAATTAACACTACTAATTAGTATTTACATTATTAATAATGTTAATACAACAATAAATTTTTTATAAAGTTACATTAATAACTTTATACATAATAATTAAATACATTTTCAATTCACTATATTAATTAAGTGATTTTATTTTACTTTGTTTGAGATGGTTAATTTATTCAAGAGCCAATTTTGTTCAGAATAAATATTTATTTATTTCTCTTAGTAAAGGTATACTTTATTTACTCTACTAAATTAATATTTAAAGTTTTCGGATTATAAATCTTTCGAGATAATTATGTTTTTGCAAAAGATAAAATCAGTCATTCTTCCATTCTCCTCGCTTGCTCCACAAAAGACGCATGTGAAAATAAATGACGCACAGCTACTTGTATACAATGTTAATTTCACGTTAATTACTGGGAAAGTAGATTTATCTAAGATAACTCGACGCAGAATTGTAATAAGAGGAAGCATCGTGTAAAACTGAAATCCACATTTGCTCTGAAAGTCCATAGTTAATAACCATTACATGAGCATCACTAAACAAGATACGAGAGAAGAAATTATAGTTATTTAGCTAAATTTAATTTACTTGCTAGAAATATCTCGATTCATAAAAATTAAAAGAAGTTTGATATTTACAACTAAATAACTCATGCTGAGGAAATGATTTGTAATAAATTTATTTGTAATAAATAATACTTATTTCAGAAATAAAATAGATGGTTCATTTGCTAGGAATAAAATTTTATTTCGCCGTATTTAAATAAGAGGTTTATTTCTGTGAGATAAATCTTATATTCCATAAATAAATTTTTAAGTACCTTTTTTTCAATGTAGCTATGGCAAAATGTTTCAATAAAAAAAAGGTAAAATGGTGGAAAATAGATTGCATGAAATGATATAGATTTGCCAAATACTTTATATTATTTTAAAAAATTAAAAAGTTTTTATAATAAGAATTAATATTTCGTATTATATTCTAATTTATATGTAGAAGACAGATTTAACAGAAAATTGCTTTTTTTCAAGAATAATATAATATAAATCTGTAACCATTTAAAATAATTTTAAAAACATTTTATTTGTATTATTAAAGCATATTAATATTTATACACATATGCAATTTATGTACTATATATCTACAACACTACCACTTTACTCTTCAGAAACACACATGTCATCATATTTATTTAATACAAATAATTAGTTTCTAATATACGGTAGATTTCGAAAAACTAACTCACTCAATTACTAAATTGAGCGTGCAAATAACGAGAATGATAATGTGTCTAATTTGTGAATCACTAAATTTTAAATCATAACATCTTTTATTGCAATAAATATTATAATTTTTCCAAATTTTACATACTTACATAATAATAAATAAATGTAGATATCTTTCAAATAAATATAAAGCAAAGTAAATGTAAATTTACTGGAAATATGTTAAATTTTTCTTATAATATCTCATAAAGATTCAGTTCTTTCTTTCTATTGTCGTTAAGAAAAATATTCAATAATTCCATATTATTGATATTAATATATTAGTCTAATATTAATATATTAGTCTAATATATTAATAAGAATGTCTACATTGAAATATTCTTTGCCGTTGTAAGACATTTAAAATATCACGAAAATTTTTGTAATAATTTATACTTTCCTCTTCATAATCTGACGCACCATATTAAATTGCCATGCAATTTTCTCCCATGTTAATATTCAACATTGCTCTGTCATGGAACATCAAAAGGTCGGAAAATTGTCTCTTTATGAAAATTTCGGACGTTCACGTGTACATAATGAAAGCCTGCAAAAGATATATGCAGATTGCACGTAACATAAAGTTCAATGCAATTTGCGCATTTCGCATCCCTATTCCATTTTGCACTTATCTTCTCGTATCATGAAACGATTTATGTTCAATTCGCTACTAAATCGATAATATAACGCAATAAATTCGGAAAAGAACAAACACAATAAAAGTATGTAAACTTTTATAGGAAGTAGATTATAAGCTTGAGTGATATGCCTGCGATGTACAGAGAAAGTTTTGCTGAGGTCAACTTTCTCCGATCTGAAAGATTCTTCGACAATAAAATCGTATGACAAGTAGCAATGCGTAATGATTTTTTGTTTATACTTTTTTATTAATTTTTTATAGAAATATATAAGGGGCAAAAGTATTCGCAAATCTCTATAAACCAAAGTTTGAAAAAATTAATAAAATATCAAAATGCGCGCATATGAGAGAGAGGGAGAGAGAGATGTATAGCAAATTTTTATGTAAGTGTAAAAATTATCTTATAAATTACAAAAACTCGTTTAAACTAAAGTTTGATTACATAAAAAATGCACGCGCATGTATTATATAGTGTATTTTATATCATATCATAAATTGTAACCATGTACTTTCATTTCATCCTGTATACAGAATCCTTTAGTGCTAAAAGAGAAAAAGTTAATTAACCACTTTACAGTCAAGTTATTTTAAGCTTAAGAACCTCGTTGGGTCAGCTTTCTTTGTATACGTAAAAAATTCTAATTAACTTCCTACGGGGAAGTCAGCATTATTTATATTTTAAGTCGCCCAGCAAACACATACGCATACACATAAAATCTTGGAAGAGCTTAATGCATACAAAAATAGAATATTTTTAGATGAAATGATAATAAATGCTGAAAATAATTAATCAGTATTAATAATTTTAATTACCAATAATATTACTACAGAGATATGTGGTGAATATCTTCATAATAACCGAGAAGTTAATTATATTTATATATACAAGAAACATGAATGAATAGCAAATTCTAACTCAAAGCTCTTTTCAGCATTTATGGAAAAATCAATGTGGAAAGTCATAGGAAACTATAAAAATAATCGAACTTTTCGTGCAATATCAATTAATATTCGTATGCATCGCATTTCATTAATTAACGTCCGTCGGAAAGAGATCGATCGAGCAGAGAGCTGACGCATTTAATTAGTGATGACTATATATGAAACGTCCGCGTCGCGATTTATTCAGGAAGTACTTGGCATCATGTGCATATGTTCGTGTATTCTCTCGCATATTACCATTTATTTTTTATGTTCACTAATCGCAATGTATTCCACTCGGGAAATATCTTCCTCATAACTTCATGATATTTTGATAAAAAATGATCTAAAAAAACAAATATTTTTTTCTCTTCTTTGTTTAAAAAATATATTTAAAAACAACCTCAAAAAATTAATTATAGTACTAATTTCATCTAAAAATTAAGAATTCTTGAATTTTCGAAAAACAAATGATTAAAAAAAATAGTCTTTTATAAATCAGCGTATTTATAAATTATTTATATTTTATTAAATTAGTTATATACGTTTATATTTTTCTATCACATTTTTATAACTTTCAACTTCACAGACATTACAGAATATACTGATATATAAAATAATATATATATATATATATATATATTTGCATGTATAAATTAATTTATCTATAATAAAAAGAAATATTCTGTATAATAAAAATGTAAAAAGATTTAAAACATATTTATAGAAATAAGTACACTGAGAAAAAAAGCTGTTGCTTCAATTAAAGTACATGTTATCACGGGGTGCCAATAACATAAAGTAGTTCATTCAATTGTATTATTATTAGACCCAATGTCTGCATTTTTAAACCAATAATTCAATCATTGTTTTAATAATCCAAATATTGGGTCTATTAATAATACAATTGAATGAACTACTTGTGTTTTTGGCACCCCGTGATAACACTTTAATTGAAGCAACAGCTTTTTTTCACAGTGTAAGAAATTAATATAATTTATAAAAAGTGCTCATCAATTGGTCGATGTTCTCACATTAAATACATTTTTCATTGCAAATTTATCTGCTTTTCTTTCTACCCTTATGAGTGTAAAGGACAATCAATACTTGTGAAAGGGGTAACAGAAAAAGGTAATTATGTGGCTGCGGAAAACGCATGAAAGTAGCTCTAAAATATTATTCGGGCAAATAATATCTCCGGACGCACGCTCTGGAGCGAGGCAAATATTTACGCGTGATATGAAATGCAAATTTCCAACGGACTCAACGTGGCAGTCATTTAAAAAAATAGCCGCATCGTATTTATTGTGAAAGCGAAACGTTAGTAAGAGAAACTACGATTGAACGCTCACATCACTCACTCCTGAAATACTAAATGATGCAATCTATTGCTATATCTTATATAATAATTTCATCAGTGATGATTTATGTACAACATTAAATATGTCTTACAATGATATCAAAAGTAATATGCGTGTATTAAATTAGAGTGTATTAAACAAGTAAATTTAAAAATCCCGCAGATACATCTACATAATGTTAAATACGGCATTAAGAAAATGTGAGAATACAAGTTTTTAACTTTTACGGTGCGCCATTCGCGCAACGTATTAAGTGCGCTACCCGAAAACACGAAAATGCAATTTTCTGCATTTGCAAGACCGCTTATCGTATATACTCTTATCGTGAATAAACAATTCGAAAGGAAAAATTGCATTAGTTCTTTACTTGATTGCGATATGTTTAACTATGTACAATATAGAATTGCACTGTCATAGTGAATAGTATGGCAGGAATTAATTAGCATCAATTAGTCATTCTTGTTCAAGACGCCATGAGAATTCCTTACACAGTCACACGTATCTGTATAAAACAATGAGATTTCTCTATCTGATACTTTCAAAGGTCAGTGCACTCGTAGATAACAGCGATAATTCACAATGCATACACGGCTTGCTATAAACTATAAACTAAAAGTGAGACAGGGGTTGAGAATAAACACTACACATTGATATTAATCAAGCCTTCGAAATCATATCTTCTGCGCAATAGCATTTTGTATATATATAATATTTGGAAATAATCTTAACGGAAAATAATCTTAATTTTTATTTTGTCATGTTTAGCATATCATGAAAGTCAATGTTTTCTTGATATCATGTTAATAAAATGCATTTTTAATACAAAGTTTCAAAACAAATTTGGTACAGTATTATTTAAATAAAATGATCTTTTCTCTTATGACAAATGTCATAAAATAGAAACAATCACCGTAAAAGAGATACTTTATTTGGAATTAAGTGTTTTTGAACAACAAAGAATTACAAGTTCGACAACTCTCTGTTTTTATCAATATGTTCCGCAATTAGGGTTTCATGCTTTCACGCGCATGGAAAGTGTAATCAGTGCCGAGTTTAATATGTAATGCACTCTTCCATTTCACACAATATTCGATTATATGCCAACATCGAGCCACGTTTGCCGGGTCATTAAACCTGCACATCGACAAATACTTGTTGTTAACGCAGCATTATCTTAACGTTGTATACGCGAATTATTGCGCTGCACCGTAAACAAAGTTAACCAATTTATATAATTAATTAGTCGCTTTAGGCAGATTCCATTTTCCGATTGCCAGAACCTGTTAGGTCAAAAGAACACGTAGGCGAAATCCATTTGTGAAGCTTACGTTCGACTATTGTCTTAAATGGAGTCTAAATGAATGAGGCGAAAGAGATAGAATAGTAATGTTCCAAACTTGCATTGTACTAAATGACACGATTAAATGAAACTAACCAAAAAATAAGATTTTATTATTCTGTTTTATTTTAAATTTAATTCGGACAATTTTTTTATTTTAAAACGCATATCAACAGCTGTTAAATTATCGATATTTAATGTTATGCAAAAACTGAATTTTAATTTATTAAAAAATATTCTTTTAGAAAAAAATGTAATAAAATTACAATAGACGATGTATATGTGATGTATTTTTTTAACCTCTATGTATATGTTATATCTATGGTTGGTGATATCTCAATTAAAAATAGTAATAATAATATCAATATAGAAAGCCATACATTTTTTCTATATTTGAAGCACTGCGCGCGAATGTGAAAAATTTACTGACGTTCCGTGTCATGGTAATCTAAATTTTTTTCCGTATAATTTCACGAAGCACTGGTATCGCCGATCTTTTCCAGAATACGTGCCTGTACCTAGAAAGACCACTGTGTGCCACGTGGCCAATTTTCTTCCGACAATATTGACCTTTCCGACGCTTCAGTGGAGGGACAAAAATTTCTGCAGATTTCGTGCTATCGCCGCCAGTCGAAACGGGACAGGATATACCCGATGAGTGCGCTAATCCACAACGTTTGACGTGGAGACTCGATTTCGCTGCGGAATTATCGAGAGCATTGAAAGCTTTAAGCCCCCCCGGACGAGGTTCCGGAAAATTCGAGATTTATATTCTCCTCGTGTCGCCTCTGCGGAAAAAGGAGAAATCTTTCAAATGTCGACCGCGCATTGATCCGTTTCTACGTTTCGACAAATCGGGAAAAAAAAATTCGCTACACTGTGCGCAATCTTCCGTTAAAATACTCTAAGCGTTACTTAACCGTTTTTATATTTTGCATACAGTTATTTCTAAATCTTTATGATTAAAAGAAAGATTTGGATTCAACTCAATCTAATTTAGATTAATGATAACAGAATTATAAATATAACAGATACTTAACTGCTATTGATATTTATAAGTACATAGAATACAGTTTATCTATTTGCTTTTTTATATGAAACATGTATGAATAATCGAGAAAATTTGGGCAAACAATCATACAATTAAACAAAATAATTTTAAATTGCTTTAATTGTTTATTATTTCCAAATAAATTACCCAGAAAATTACGCATACTGAAGGCGCTGAGAGAAATTTATTTCGGCGCGGAAGTATAATGCCGACAAAAAACACTTCTGACAGCATCCTAGATTCCTTTCGTTTTCTTTAGTTCATCCGCGTGGTAGAAATATAACGGCAAAACGTTGCGCACATTGCCTCTCTATATATATCTTATGAAGTTTACCTTGTTCAGGAAGTCGAGTGTGTGTGCATCACGAGATCGAGTATCATTAAATCTTTAATCGCTTTCACGTCTCCTCTCCCTTTTTCCTTATCTTTCTCTCTCTCTTTCTCTTCCTCTCTTACTCCAACACGGTGAGAGTATCGGTGAAAGCCGAGCGCATCGCAAAAGTTCGAAAGCTTCCTCGGATGACGTCGCTACTTTCAATCGCTGCCGCGAGTACAGACGATCGCTGGCGCCTCATGAAGGTGCAAGAAATACGGATCAATGAAAAATGATCCTGAAGAGCGAAAGCTGATCTCCTATCACGATGGACAAGCAAAGAGCAATTTGATCATCTCAGGCTAGATCGAGGATATTAAACTAATTGAGAATTTCAGTAATGTTAACTCAAGCTGCCAAGTTGTTATAACAAAAGTAAAAGCATCTTGCTAATTTGATCACTTGGTATTAAGTGTTTAACGATTTCAACGCAGTAATTATTACTGCTGTGTTTCAGCAAATATTTTGTTTGATTTTATTTTACATGTTGATAGTTAATAATTAATGGTCATTTACAAGAGCAGTTAACGTTACCGTTAATCATCAGTTAATAATTTACGCTTTTGTGTACTAACTGTTATTAATGATAAATAAAATGTTTCTCTCAAGCCGTAAACTTGGTGCTCAAGATAAAGTTGGACATTTTACTGATTTGTTTCGATAAAGAATATATGATTAAAAAATGTAAATTATTATATATATATATATATATATATATATATATGATATATAATTCAAAGAGTCGCATTATTTACATATATTTTAATTACACATGTAAAAAATCAATTAGGTAACAATGGATAATAGGATTGTGATAGAAAAATTCTCAATTTGATTTAGCTTTTAATAATATAAAATATGTAATAATTTTAATTATTTAATTTAACGTACTTTACTTTAAATTTTGAATATACCATATTCATATTAAGCATTGCATAATTTCTGTATAGCTCGTATTGCTCATTAAATGGTAATATATTCTCATTAATAAACGCATAATTGCATAACCTACAAGAATATGAATTAATAAAGTTAAAATCTGTTTTAACAATTAGAAATATGATAAGTCTATTATATAAAGTATAAACATAAGTTAGCATCTTAGTATACAGGAATGACACGATCTTTTAACACATTTTCGTAACGTTCGTGATTTGCATATTTATTATAATTATCGATTCAGTACAAGTTTACTATCTACTTTTCCGTCATAAATAATCTCAAGTAAGCAATACGTCGATGTTTCCGATCGTCGACTCTACGTTATATACATAATCCGTTTGTAAATTGATTCGCTGTGTTTAATATCGGCAATCAATGTTAATCTGCTTAAACGCGGAGTATGTTTTCCGATAATAGCACATTCTACTAATTAATACCGTTCGTAATTAGTAGATTACTTGCTACGCGCGTGAAACATATAATCCCATGAATACCTGCGCAATATTGCAATAGTTAATGAATCGGAAATGATGAATGGAACATTTCTCGAAGTCTCCAAAAAAATCTTAAAACTAGAAAAAATGGATTATCATTTATCATATACAAACGTATAAAACAAAAATGTTTTAAAACAACCCAGAAGTAACTTTTAATATAATAAGTAACGGTTAAATATATAATAACAACAATAGTATTTTAAAAACAGTTATTTGTCTTTATCCTATAACATTTGACATATAATTTGATATAAATAAAAGAAAAAAATAATAGTTACAATATTTAAAATCTTTCATTCTTTTTATATAAAACTTACACATTTAAAGACAAAAATTTTACACCTACGTCTTGTATTTATATTTTGCATTTATTAGCTGTTAGAAATTTGTAGAAAACAGCTATTCAAGTTAAGTCGAAATTCAAGTTGCAATGTTAAAATTTACGAGTAAAGTTACTTTTCAATTTGCATGACACGCATGTGTGCGCATGCATGCGTACGCAACTGCGATAAGAGCACATTTCTGTTTTCAATTGGTTTCTCTAATTACTAGAAGTTTAAAGCAAATAATTTTCGGGACACCCGAAAATATGAAGATTTACGCAACTAATTGATACTCTCTGCAGATCCTCGCGATCGAAAAAATGAGTCAGAATGCATTAACAAACCTTCCAAATCGAATTATTATTAATAAAACGTTGTTTTTTCTATATCGTCGATGGAAAAATTATGGGCGCCCTTACAACTTTTTTCAAGGAGGGGCAGAGTTTAAATACACTTAGAGGTATCATTTTTGTAAGGCTCTACCAAATAAACGTTATTTAATATTTTAAAATAATATTTTTTAAAGAAATATTTATGTAGATTTTTATTTTTAAGTGTATAAATTTCAAATAAAAATTATCTGGTTGTCAATTATAAAATCATTCTAAATTGAAAAAATTAAAATCCAGGGGGGCATATGCCTCTTCTTGCCGCCCCTCATAAATAAACATATTTTCTGTTTTAATTTTTTTTTTAATAATGATTATGCATGCAAATCACATGGAGCACTAGTAAACGATTTATAAAAAAATGAATTATATATTTATTAAAATTTATATTAAATAAACTGCAAAATATATATTCTTTGGCTGACGAGGCCAAACAGTGTTGCTATCGGGGCCGCGTTTTCTCGCGCATGACCGTGCACGTGATCTCAGTATAGTGCCAAATGTATAAGAATACGGGTACTCTTAGGCCCTCTCTTTAAGTATTTCTAAAAAATGTTTTATTTTTGTGTTATTTAACTACACAAATTTTAAAAAATATATTTTGCATATTATATACTAATATAAAAAGGGGAAAGATATTGAAATATGAAATCTGTTTTGCAGCATCTAATAGCAATATTGCACAAAATACATATAGCTTAATTTATTTTCTTTAGGATGAGAAGCCAACCATCCTTGGAAAATATCCTCATCTAGCCAAGAATGTTTAAAATGTCTTTCTTTCTTGGCTTCTTTTCTAATATTGGAATCCATATATTTAAATTTACAAAATACTTAAAAACCTTATCTAACCTGCTAACCTAAAGCCTGGTGTGGAGCCCGCCAAGATTCGCCCGCCACTTACTAGTGGTTGGTACAAAAACGCCGAACTGTTTGAAAAAACTGTTTTCCAGCAAACAACGAACGAACTGTTTTTCCAAACGGACCCAAACAGTTGGATCGATCTAGAGTTCCTATATAATTTTAACTAAACCAAAAATTTTTTATTAAAGCTATTTTACATTTAGAACGCGTATAACCTTTTAACGTTCTAATTATTCGTGCGTCATGACTGTTGATGTAGACAATGCTGATTCGCCGTTTCTCGAATAACCAACAATCATGACGTACGAATAATTAGAAGGTTGCACACGTTTCGAATTTGCCCCGATTTTTTGTTTTTAACCTGTTTTTTTTTACAATAGTTTTTAAAAACAGTTGTCATTTTTCAACAAACAGTTCATTGGTGTTTTGCAAAAACAACAGAAACGCCCATCACTACCACTTACGCAGTAATAATTATACCAGATCTAGTATAATTAAAAGCCATCTGGTATTCAAAAATTATGTTTTAGTATAAAATCTGGTATATTTGCATTATAAGATGGTATAATTTTAGTAGCAAATTTTCAATTAGTGTTCCTGCAGAAAAAAAGGTTTTAATATGCTAACTCTTAAGAGTCTCGAGTGGAGAAGCGCCAACAAGATCAGGGGTGCGTTAAAAAATTACGTTCAGATAACTCTGGTGTATAGTTCATGTCACACATACTATAGCTTTTTCAGCATACCAGAGTTATCTGGGCGTAATTCCTGAATGCATCCCAGGTGTCAACGACTCTGATTGACGTTAGCCATCAATCAGAGGATGTTGTTACGTGAATTATTGGCGCTTTTTATCTACTTCCGGCTGTGTTCCAATATGCACTGCCAGTACTGAAAATCTATAGTACACGTGACACTAAGGGCCGGTATCACCATCTCCGATTAACGTGATCCTCCGATTAAACTCACTCTTTGTCTCTTTCTAACTGAACAATTAGAAAGAGACGAAGAGTGAGTTTAATCAGAGGATCACGTTAATCAAAGATGGTGATACCGGCCCTAACTATAGATTTTCAGTACTGACAGTGAATATCGGAACGCAGCCTTCATACTTTGTGGCCAGTTAAGGCTGTCACTGTTGCCACATATCAATTTCGAATGTTACGATTAAGCAAAACCGTTAATAAATCAATTAGTTATAGAAAGAAAAAAGTTGGCTAAACTCACTTTATTATCATAATTGGTGTATAATTATCATTAAATTTTATATCTTGTGTTACAGCAGTAAGTAAATTAAATAACTTCTTTTTTAAATTATTTTCAAAAAATTTCCATAAAAATTACTTCAACTACATTGTAAAACGGAATGTAATTACTGTAAGTGTAATGTAAAACAGAATTTATTAAATTATTAATAAAATTTATTGTTCAATCTCTAAATTTTAGTGGAATCTGGTATAACACGTAGCGACCGCGCCGTGAAACGCGCCGCGTGTCGCCTCGCACTCGC
>NJRP01000101.1:286474-315439 GCA_003063835.1 Aphaenogaster floridana | reverse complement strand
AATTTCAGAAAGATATCTTTCATGAGAGTTCAAACTGATATCATTTAGCATGATATCATAAAGATAACACTTTCAAGAAATGTCTCAAATAGCTCTCGTTGTAGATGTCTCTGGTAAATAATGATTATTAGATACCATTTTGACATCATTTCCGAAATATCTAAACGTTTTCTTGAAAAAGTTCTCTTAAAGTTTTCATTCTGACAAGCGTGTTGTCTGGGTCGTTACTAAAAATATAACAAGTCGTTAGAATTTCTGTTACTTTTTCGCCAATTTTGGTGACCTTTTTTTAAAGCTACATCCAACTCTCTATATTACTAACTGACTAGTTCAACACGAGATCCTATAGTGGTCATCGTTAATCGCAACATGGTCAAACACATAACACTCCCTTCTTTTAAAACTCGCTTATGCCCATTCCAAATACATGTATTGTACATGTACAGAATAACGATATATATATAAATAACGATTATATTAATTATCATTAACTAAAAAATGTAACTGCGTTACTGTTACCATTACTAATAAGAAAATATAATATTGTTACCAGTTTATTACTAAAAAAAGTAATTGTAACGGTAACGGCGATAAGTAACGCGTTACTTCCCAATTCTGAAAATTATTAATAATTCTTATTATAAATTCTTGTATACATAAAACAACAATGATTGAATAAGTGTGATCAGAAAAGAGTAAGTCACAAAATATTTAATTATTTCACAGAATAAAAAGAGATTTTTATTAAAACGTAAATTTGTAATTAAAATTGGTATTATTCCTTCAACAAAATCGTTCAAACTTATTTTTAAAAGTATTTAGTTTTCATTACACTCAAGACTATTAAGAAATAGAACGCCGAAATTAAATTTATTAGCAAAGTAGATTAAGATATATTTCCGTTTTTCGTTTTATTTGAAATACCTATATTTTGAACATAGTCAATTAAAATATTCATCGATGGTTTCGAAAATGCAATTTCCATGATTACTCGTTATGCAAATGTGCACGAATCTTCTCATCTAACGGTCCAAACGTGGACTTCTGAGGCTGTATAGAAGTAAAGAAGATGAAAGGGAAAGAGAAGAGCAGTTAGATTAAAGTGTGTCTGAGCAAATTGCAAGCTTATCATTCGAATGTCCACCAAATTCGCATCAGTTGGCTTATCAATTCAGCCACAGCTTAACGGATAGACAAAGCTTGAATATTTCCAATTCAAATGCGAATACTAATGCTTAAGTCTGATTATGGTTCCATTGCAAAGCTGATATTATTCGACATATTAACTTTAATGCTATCAATTATACACACACACACACACACACACACACACTTTGCATTAGAAATCTATTTACTACATGTTGTAATTGTAGAATCATAATTATACAAAGTAATGGTAACAACATAAATGTTAAAATTTTATAAAAATTAACTTATAATAATTTATTAAGCATTATTCAATATATAATCGTTGCGCGAAATAGAGATTGCTAAAAATTAGATTCGTAAAATAGAAACATGTTATTAACTAAGTTTTTATTGATGAGTTTTATTATATACGAGGGGGCACCCAAAAAAAATCGGAATTCAAATGCGGTTTGCAAACTGAACGTTGTTGCACATTGCGCTGCTAACAATAAGTAACGCAACTTGGCACTATTCTGAGTTGATCATTGATTGCGTGGCAAACGTTTCAAGATTTTCGTCATTTCGGCTTGTTTGTGATCAGCCAGGTCGTTAAACAAAATTTAACGCGAACTCTCTGTTCTTTATTATCAGCCATCACGAAAATCGCCGAGCGTGTTTGCAAACACTGGAAAAACAATGTCGCCAAAAACAAATCAGTCAACCGAGAGCTACGCTATGTGGCAGAGTGACTCAGAATAGTGCCAACTTGCGATACTTATTGTTAGCAGTGCAATGTGCAACAACGTTCAGTTCGCAAACCGCATTCGAATTCCGATTATTTTTGGGTCCCCTTTCATATATACAGGGTGTATCAGACCACCCGTGCCAGCCGAATATCTCAAAAACCGAGAACGGTAGACAAAAATGTTTTCTACAAAAGTTGTAGGGTTTTGAGTAACGCATTACATAGTAATATTAGTATGACCTTGAATAGCGTTGTCAAGGTCACATAGGGGTTACCTTCAATTTCTTAAATGGAATTGCCTACTTTTTATTGCATATACTTGTAGCTTATCTCGAGAACTTTCCAAAACATTATAATTAAATGTTTTTTCGTTAAGTATTTTTCGAGTTATGAGGCTTGAAAGTTACAGTATTTTGACATAAAATACAAAATATCTTGTAAAACATTCAGTTTTCGGTAATCTTACCTTAATACTTTCATGCATAGAATAATAAGACCAATTAATTGGTGTAAAAAAATGAATGTTTTACAAGATATTTTGTATTTTATGTCAAAATACTGTAACTTTCAAGCCTCATAACTCGAAAAATACTTAACGAAAAAACATTTAATTATAATGTTTTGGAAAGTTCTCGAGATAAGCTACAAGTATATGCAATAAAAAGTAGGCAATTCCATTTAAGAAATTGAAGGTAACCCTTATGTGACCTTGACAACGTTATTCAAGGTCATACTAATATTACTATGTAATGCGTTACTCAAAACCCTACAACTTTTGTAGAAAACATTTTTGTCTACCGTTCTCGGTTTTTGAGATATTCGGCTGGCACGGGTGGTCTGATACACCTTGTATACGCATAATATCTATATATATAAAATATCCGATACTAAGCTTTTCTACTCTTCATGTTAAACAAATATTGGTTTTTTTCTTACAATATTTCTTTTTATTGTGTCTAAGAACAGTAAAAGTTTTCACTTTTATTTAAAATATTAAGTTATTATTTTATTTTTTACTATTTTTATTTAACTAAGAATATTATTGAAGATATGGTGCTTTATTTAAACTATTTTTTTTATTTTTATGTCTTTAAATTGTTATATAATTGTTCAGTGTATTTCTGTATTATTCTCTTAAAAATAGATATATTTTTCTAAAAATTTGTACTTTATGGCAGTAATTTAAAAATTTTGCTATAAAAAGGATACTATATTTGACAATAAAATTTGGTAAAAGCGCTATGGCATCTTCATCAGTCACAGATAAAACCGATATCGGCAAGTTGTTAGAATGTTTCGGGATCCCAATATATCGCAACAGTAATTAAACCATTTGTCGATCGATGCATGTGGACACTATTCCCATTATTGCTCGAGACTGAAAAGGATACCTATACAAATGCAGAATAATGAGAGCATGCCTAATTAAACGACCAAACAGCAGAAAAAGATCACGACTGACGCCAATAATTATTGTTATCGTTTTTACTCCAATAATCAACACTACGAATATTGGAATATGTTCGAAATTACACATAATAGTTGTGTAATCTAAACTTTTATTAAAATTCCTACCGTTTAACTTTGGAAATGCACATTTATATGTTGCGTTGGATATTGTTTAATCTTATTTGTACTTTGCGATTTTTACTATCAAAATATTCTTAAGATTTAAATATATCTTTCCGCATTTTAAAAGAAATATTCGATTATTTTAATCATATTTTAATTGTTAAGAAGTTAACTTATTATTAACACACAAGTTCTATTTATATTAAACAAGATTCAACGGACTTTAATGCAGTCTTATAAAAGCATAAATCAAAGAGTAGAATATTTTAGGAACCGCTTTATAATAAAATAAAAAATTGAAAAAGATCTATGAAATCATTCTGCACGACATCGCGAAATTGCGCCGTCACGATATTGTCATCTTCATGGCACCACTACGGTTGGTGGAAAACGAACAACGATATATGTACATCGGAACTATTAACGGATCCTTGGTCAAAGGACCGGCTTAACCCATTGATGGAATACAGACGTGCGATATACGTGCCGACCGGACCGTGAAACGCGCGGGGAATTGCAGCCGCAGCCACCGCCGCCGGTGCATTCGTAACTTGGCGAATTGCACGTACGTAGTCAGACGTTACAATCTCATCTTATTGGGCAATCTCGCGGCCACGATCAATTTTCCCAACAGAGAGGACGGGATCTTCCAATCGCTCCGGAAACGCGTACAGTGGACAGGAGCAATTCCAGTCTCTGTCCTGTATCCCGTTCACGCTTTCTATACTATGCAAAAGGTCGTGTACTAGAGTATGCTAGTGTCATACATACGTGTAAAGCCAAAAACGAACTTTGGTGCGGCCTTGAAAAAAAAACGAACCAAAAAGTAAAATATTTTAGGAATCACTTTGCAATAACTTAAAAATAAAATATTAATAAAAAATTTATCTAAACTGTATGATAGGATAATAAGTGTGATTTAAATGTTTACAACTTTCCACCGTTTATATTTGTCATTTCATTGTTCGCTGTCATGCTGTGCAGACGTGTTAAACTTTTACCGTTATTTCTTTTCATGACAATACACATAATTTTCACTTTTCGACACAAAAAAACACGTAAGTTCTTTATTTTATCATTTTTGTCTGTTTTTGTATTAATTTATTAAATTTATACCTTGCTATTTTACAATTTCAGTTCTTTGATTCTGATTAATTGCTGTCACAATGTCATAATTAATAAAGTGATTTCTGTTAATATTTAAATGAGATGTATGCACTTGAGAAGGACCGGAATCTCGGTTGAAACGTTGTGCTAACCAAAGAAATAAAGATTGCCAGTTTGGACGAAATTAATAAATTTTGTGCATTTTATTATCCACTGGCGAAGATAAGTCTCAACTATTGTTTAATAAAAAATTTTATAATTACATTACTTATAATTTAATCTGCAATTGTATATTTCATATAGTATATTCTTTTATTTAATTTATTCTCTATATTTTTTTGGAACAAGTAAATTTAAAATATAATATTTTAAAAATTCACTCTGCTAACCAAAGAAGTTAGAATAAGAACATTCCGAAAACAGCTAATATACAATAAAAATAACAAATATATTGTAGCCTGTCATATTTAATGAGAAAAAATTATTTTAAAGAATTTTTGGGTTTTTTTTATATTGTATATAATATAGATGAAATTAATAGAAGGGGATTTTAAAATCATATATTTCAATAATACTGAAAATATCACGCAGACACAATTCTTTTGTCGTTTCGCTGCGTTTTCTCGACCGGACTAAGTTCCAAGCACGTTAAAAGTTTCAGCTCGCCTGCTGGCACCGATGCTGAACTTTGTTAAGGGTAGCCGGTTCTCCGTTTTCTCGTCGCACCCGTTGATCCTTTAGGAATCACACGCTTGGGACGAGTTTCCGCGACAAATTTGTTAATATTGCAGACTCGCCGCGCGCAGGAGTGTCGAGTTTGTGACACAGAAAGTCGCCACTTTTCCCACTGATGCGACGTCGCGTCGCCTTCATAAACGGCGAAGTGGCTCGTTGTAAAAATTAAAAACTTGGTGGTATGTTCGACGGAAAAAAAACGACCGACAAGTTTTACGCTAAGCTACATGAAGTTCGCCATGCCTCAGCGAACTTTCAATTGAATTAACCTAACGAAACGCCATGCTACCACCGCTGAAGCACGGCAACGTGAGAAGCCGGCGCACACTGTGACATGTTATAATCGATTTTTAGGACATCGCCCCATTCCTGTAATTCTGGAATAACGATTTTTTTAGATTTCACATATACAACCTAACACACGCACCACAATCAAATTTTTAAGAAAAATTTCGACACAAATAAAATAATAAGATTAAATTATTCATTTCTTTACTAATATTTCTTCACCAAGTAGGCATTTTAACAGATGTATCTATAGGTTAAAGTAATACAAGCTTCGTGCAAACAGAATTGTACGATACAATTTTAGATTTAGCTCTTCTTAATTGACCTTATTTTCTTAAGTGTAAATTTCTCGTTCACGTCTATTTCAACACTTAAGATAGCAGCTGTGTATCCAAACGAGAAATTAGACGACCTGCGAAAATCCCACAGCTGCTATTCTCAGTGCAGCTTACGAATTAAGCCCTCGTCTTTGCGATTTCTACGTTTATGATTCTACTGTTATGCTTCCACGATTAAAACGAAACGCTATAGCAGGTGGAATGAAGACAGCTAGTTTCAATTACAGCGTCGACCTCAAATTACATTCTTTTCATCCTTTATTTCTTTAGTCTGCTACAAAGATATCATCTAAATGAAGAAATGTGAATCATATGCAATAAAATTAACAATAATGAGTAGAATTGTAGCATAATAATGCAAATAAAATATATGATTCTCATTGCCGTTAAAATAACGTTAAAATGCATTAATAGGATATACTAAGCTTTCATCACTTTCCATTCGATTTAATACTGATTCGCATAATTCAGACGTGATTCGATCTACTGGTTCAATCGTCGAATGACGTGTCTGTCCGAGTCTAAACTGATTTCGTAAAGGTACGATGAAGAGGCGGCAGTAAATCTACCTTGCTCTCGTCTGATCTAGCATTCGAGTCTGCAGGATAGGATGGATGCTTAATTCATCGATTTCCGTTCGGAGATCGGCAACGGCCGGCATCCACTCGGGTTTCTCGAACCAATCTTCTCCCGGAGCAAGAGGAACGTTGGGAGAGACTCACTTCTCTTCGTTTTCGTTACAAACCACCTTCCGGCTGAGGCGTCATTACATCCTTTCTTTGATTCCTGATCTTCCTTGGATATTCCGACGTTTTCCCCGGTTGGCAAATAATTTGTAATTATTTCGAGAGAAAAACAGTTAATTGAAAAAAGTTATTGCAGCAATTTCGTATAACAAGAAAAACAAAGTCAATTTAGAGGTAAAATTTAACTTCTTAGTTAAAGTCCTAAATTTTCTTCGTACAAACTTTTATAAATAAAGTAATTCGTTTGTTGATGAATTATCTTTACAAATGAAGCGATTTGAATAATTTTCATTGCTTTTATTTGAGTACATAATATCCAAAGAAATTTAAATAATTATAAAAAATTAAAAAAGAGAATAGAGTTAATATTTATGTTATAAAAACCTATATATACTATTGTAAAAAACCAAAACATTTATCATTTACAAATATATCTTCTGCATATAAAACATTATTTAAATATCAATCTCTAAATCTATTTAAATAAATTCTTTTACTATACTTTGTTAATTGATGATAACATAACAGTATGAAAATCATTTTGCATAGAATCCTCATAGCTTTATTTTTGTTATATAAAAAAATATTTAAAAATTTTTTTGTTCATCTAAGTTTTCAAAAAATTTTTACATATGCTTATAATCTTGTCTGAAACAACTCTACAGAAAATATTGAAAGATAGGAAAAGATAGTACACATATTTACCAACACAATCAGCCAAAGTTTATATTTGAGTAACATCTTTCCGGAAGTTTGCATTCGGTAGAAGCACTTTATTTTCTTTTGTGACTTCCACAGAATCGTACTTGGCCGAATGCTAGTAAGTTTGCACAGCTATGACTCTTCAATCTGTCGTTCCTTCACAGCAAAAAATTTTATAAAGCTTAGACGATTCTCTCATATATTTTCATTCTGAAAATTTTTACCGTTCTGATGTATTATATAAAGTATAATCATAACTTTTGCTGTATTAAAGAAAGACGATTACGTCTCTATAGACAAAAAATAAAACAACAGAATTTAATTGTACATTTTTTAAGAGATACATTCATGTTTATTTCATAAATAAAGAAAGCGAACATACGACTTTTTCAAAGGCGTAAAGATTAAAGCAATGGCATTTCCATTAATTAGTACAAATAATTCTTCTATACTAGTGGCCAGGGGTGGAATGGCCTCGTTTATCGCCGGCCGAGGTATTCAATTACCGCAGACCAGCGAGCCACGTATATCACCGGTCCACTCGCTTCCGTTACAAAATGCACTCGAAACAGTGGACTTCTCTGCATGTGCCATAATTCCCGTATCAATTATTGAACGCTGTTTTTTGGGAACGCTGTTCCGGCCATCCCTCGCTCGATCGGCCGTGTGCACCACTTTCCGCCCCATACGTTGCGCCCGTTCACGTAATTACCCCCGACGGGAATACGATCAGTATCCGGAATGAGGGTCTGGGATGGAAATGACGTTTCACGACGTGCTTTGGAACGGTACGACAAAGCGTAATTGCTTTTTACTAGCGGCTTTCATATACTGCGTGTACACGTTGTCTCTCTCTCTCTCTCTCTCTCTCTCTCTCTCTCTCTCTCTCTCTCTCTCTCTCTCTCTCTCCCTCCCTCTTAATTTGCTTACACCGGTCGGTACGTTTATTGATTCATCTCTCTCTTTCTGTCTCTGCCTCTCTATCGTCGTTGCTGCATCGCTCGCGGTAATAGTAAAACACGATTTTAATTGGATGTATCGCGTTTTTCGATGTCGATGGCTTTTCGCATATTTTCAACTAGTGCCGGACGCAACGAGAGAAGGTGCGGCGCGAACTACAGCGATTAATCGAAAAATCAAAAAAGTTGTCAATGTATCGCACATGCATTGCACTACCGCATGTTCGTTTATCAATGAAATGTTGAAATATGATGTAGACAATTTTATGTTTGCAACATTATTTTATATTTTATATTTTATTATATAATCCATAGTAACGTAAATTAAGAAAAATGTCATATATATATTTTTAAGAGTTTAATATAATCAATTGTTACTAATAATAACGTAACGTGTTTATTATAAAATTTATTTGTATTAAATATTTCATATATAAGGATACTGCCACGAAGCAATTGCAAATCGCAAATTTAATAGTTTGTAATTGAATTTATTGTTATGTGACGTAACAGATATTATATTATTAAACATATATTTTATAATTTTTTATATATAAGTTACATCATTAAATATAACTATTTTTTTCAAATATAAAAGGAAAGAATACAATTTACTTTGGGAACATTTTTTTTTTTTTTAATTTATACGGTAAATGCAAATAAATTTATAAAAGAATTAAATAAATTAACAATTATATTATCTTTAATAAATAAAACAAATTAAAATAGCGAGTTAGTGATAGTAATGTTTAGTCGAATTTAGCGAATACTATAAAAGAATAGAATGCTTAATAATTATATTTTTGTCTACAGAAAATAATAAAATTCAAGAAATAATTAAATTAGTCTTTTCAAAATTAATACTATAGTCTGAAAACTTAACGATTTATTATAATCTATTTACGGATCAATTTTTTGTCTCTATTAATTTAAAATTAAATATTTACATGATCGAAAATCGATTCATTCAATTTGCTGTGCCGAATAGAAGAGACCAACTTCTTCAAAATTTAAGCTACGTATCCGCGCAAAGTAGTTATTTTGGTATTCCATCGAATTACCAATATCAAGTTAAGTTTACCTTCGGCCCTAGATATGGACATAGGTTATTTAGAGCAAACCAGATTAGGAAAACAGCATTCTATAAAATTTCAGTCAAAATGGTATGACGTCAATAATTATTCTTCTGATAAAAAATGATTATGTGGTTCACTTATACTGCTTAAAAATTTAAATACCTTATATAAATATTAAAACATTGATGTAATTGCGTGCACGTAAATATTTATTCAAATAATATCTTAAAAAGATAAAAATTACTTTAATATCTTTAATAAAAATTTTACTAAATAACTATTTTGGCAGTGCAAATAATCAAATAAATTGTTTATATTGTTTATCATTTTACTTTAGGAATATTCATATTTATTTTAAAAATAATCAGTATTAAGTATACAATTTTAGACTTTTTAGACTAAATTCTGCTTTATCTATTAAGTAGAGAAATTAGGAAGTTTTAATAATATAAGATAAAATAACCAGGGAAACGAGCAACCAAAGATGTCAAATGTTATCAAATAAATTTATTCGTATATAAATCGAAATAAAAAATAAGATGTTTTGTACTCATTGAGAGTCTTCTTCAATTAATAATAAATAATTTAATAAAGTATGTAAAAGATAAACGTTAATCATATAAAATTCAATAACGTGTTAAACGTGAAAAATTAAATACTCATATAAAATAACTTATGTCAACAAGAGGCCATATCAACAGCTGGACATATATAAATAACAGAATATCAATATTATAAAAAGTCAAACATAACAAACGTTTTCTTGAGAGTCGCAACGGTAAAATTCATGAAAAAATGTAGTCCGTTGTTGTAAAAGACTGTGTGACAAATTCATTTGTCAAGCGAAAATGTATTAAGTCCATGATAAAAAGTATTAGCCCATAAAGTTGTCAAGTAAAAATAGTTCAAAATAGAAGTCAATGTAGTCCGAAGTGTGAAAGTTCAAAAGTAAAAAACGAAAGAGAAGGAAACAAGTATTCTGTAACTTAAAATGAAAAACCGAAATTGTGAAAAATGGAACGCAAATTATAAAAACCAAGCATTTAAAAAATAAGGCAGAATAAATACATGTGCGAAGCGATTTGACTGATAGCCTCCTGTTTGATAGAGTCGTATGCGAAGACTGACAATTGTATATAATAATTAGTTAAAAGAGTGTTATAACAAATAGTTTCAAGATGTTTTAAAGAATGTTGTGAGAACATAGAGATTAAAATCTATATTCTTTTAACTCATCTAGAATGCTGTAATAAGCATTATCAAGCAATTTAGTGCCTTTATTGGAATTGATGTCATTTTCTTGTTCCTTATAAATCATTTCGGAGATGAATCTTTTTTGATAATTAGGCTCAAAGTCAAGGATCTCTATGTTCTCCCAATCAAAGATTTATTATTAGATTTAAATATGTTTCTCTCTCTCTCTCTCTCTCTCTCTCTCTCTCTCTCTCTCTCTCTCTCTCAACGTGACAACTGAATGTTTCGACGATACTAATTTTATATTGTGTTCTTTGAGTCTTGTTTTTAATTGTCGTTCAGTCTATCCTACATACAAAGCATTATAGGCTTTACAGTTAATTTTATATATATGACGTTATTATTGCAAGCCAATTAATTAGTGTCTTTGTGTGTTCTGATAAATTTGTCAAGTTTGTTCAGACATCTATATCCTACTATAAATTCATTTTTCTCCATAGTTGCGCTGACATTTTAAAAATTTTCTTTATGTAAGGAAACACTAAGAATCTTTGATTGCTTAATTATTCGTAATATTACTATGATTTGCATGATCTTCAAGTTGTAACGGTTTGAATTTGTTATTATATACAGTTTATTTAGATTGAGATTTATCTTCTTAAATATAAAATCAAGAGGGAAGCCGTTGTTTGGTAGAAAATTAATGCAAAAAACTAAATTTTTTATGGAAATTAGGGGAGAGCAATATAACTGTTCTATCTACTAAACTATATATGTATAACTTCTATTTTGTGACATAATAAGAATTGAAAAAAATGAAAGATATCTCCCAGAAAAAGTTTTTTGTGGAAACAATCTAAATAAATTTTGTTGTCAATTATTATTAGTGATAGTTTAAAAAATTCAAATAACGGTTACTGTCATCAACGTAGCGAGAGTGAAAGAGAAATTTTATATTTAATAATCTGAGAGCTTTTTCTTTAAGATCAATATTAATGATGCTATAGGCTTGCGGATATAAAATCAAAAATAATTTGGAAAAAGCCAATGTGAGCCAACGCCGTTGTCGGGGCAAACAATAATATTTTATTATTAAAAATTACAATACACAAATCTAAAAACCGCATTTTTTTAACGTTTCGACTCCAATTTGAGTCCTTCTCAGTGCGAGATATAAAGCAGTATGACTGAAAAAACTATGATTCGGAATGGGACATTTCTTTATGTATCTTAAGCGAAGTTTTAATAATTAAAATTATTAAAATAAAATTGACAGAAACTAGAAATAAATAAATTCGGATTATAATTTTAGTATTCTAAATACGGTTAAAGTTGTCAATATTACAGTAATACAATAAATTATGAAAATATGCCCTTTTTATTTCTATTCTTTTTAATTATCTAAAAAATGTTAAATTTTTTAATTTCTTTATAGAAATCTCCAGTTAATGAGATAATACGTTGATTTTCTTTTATTGCATAAGATTTTATTGGTTTACGAAAGTAATTTTAATTAGTAAATGCTAGATAAAACTGAAATAAAATAGCTTTGCTATTCGTTGAATTTGCAAGTTATTTTTATTTGATAAATTTAAACTTATATACCTTTGCTTCTGTATATTAATTTTAAGAAAGAAATATTTGCTACAATAAAAATTTTGATTTAAATTTAAATTACAATTTTGAATATTTAAACTATAATTTTTTGTACTTCCTAATAAATTAAATCAATAAACTAAGTAAATAAACTAAATAAATCAAAATATTTTGAAAATATATAAAAATGTAGCATAAAATGTATTAGATTGTAGATTGTACGTATAAAAACATTTTGTTAAATATAAGCTTTTATATGTAGATACTACTAAGGCTGCGATCCACTTAATGTTACAAATGCTTCGAAGCGTTCAATTGACCAACCAGAACAAAGAAATCTACCGATTGACCAATCAAAGAATACTTCAAAGCATTTGTAACATCAAGTGGATCGCAGCCTAAATCGTATTTATGAGAAATTATGTCTGATTGACATTTAACTGTTATGATAATTATCTACGGTCTCTATGAAACTTATTCAACTAGTCTAGAAGCTTGTAAAAATATTTGGCTTGCTCGCGATGCATTGAAATCTCAGCAACGGAATACTTAAGATATTCAAGAATAGTCACAACATTGTATTATTTATTAATTTATCATTCTTATCAACTATCGTTTAACATATTGATAAATGGATAAAAAAATTTATATCTTTTTATTATTTCTGTTCTTTCTAATTTGATTTATATTTTTATTATTATATATAAATAACGAAATAATAAGAGAATAAGAATGATTATTATTCTTCTTTTTTATAAATCAAACAATCAATGAAGAAGTAACATTATCAATTTAAAAATTTGAATTGAAAAATACAATTAATATTTTTATATAAAATACTTTTAATATTAATTAATTAAGAATCAATAAACGTTACAAAATTATAATTATAATTGCTGCAGAACATTGAAGATAACGGAAACAAAACAATGTATTATAAGTAATCTTTGAAATAGTACTTTAATATGTATTGAAATCTCATTGTGAAAGTATGATCTTTTTTAATGCAGATGAATGCATGATAGAGCATGATTTTTCGAAGCATATCTCTATTTGCCAGAAAAGCTGAATACTTTATCGAGGGATGCAGTGTTCGTTGGAGTACGAGAGTATTCGAAAATGAAATGCAAATGGCAACACCCCGCCCTCGTATCCGTGAATTTACGAAGCAAATCAACGAGCGCAGATAATACACGGTCAGTCATATTTCCAACGGTAATGAATATCTACTTACGTGTCTGCACCCTGTGTACAAGAGCTTGAGAACACCCGCTAGGTTTTGTTTTAAATGTTTACTACGCTGGAACAACGCCAACCCGCACATCCACTCCACGTAATCTATTCTCCAACTTCCACGGGCGACAGACTCGTTCAGCATCGGTCAAACTTTGGTCTACCTCTGAAAAGGAAGAAATAAAGCGTAAACTGACCATATGACAGCGTGTTCATACTTCGCGGCGAGAGCATCGTGATTCGTGACAGGGAATAATTGACTATATAGTCATTGTTTTTGGGGATGAAATAAACCGTTGTGTTAATCGTGTTGTTTACTGCTGTATATACTCAATGTTCCATTACTATTCGATGCCTTTACGACTGCATATTACCTACGTTAGAAAAAATAAATGACAATATATAATATATAATATTATGGTAAAACTGACGTTTAGAGGAGGCAGCCCCGATGACCTTGACCTTGACATATGTTGTCAAGGTCACCCTCCTGAGTGACCTTCAGAAGGTTTTAGCCGTCGCTCGTTTTTTATTAAAAAGTTATTAACAAAAAAATGTAGATGTATTGCAGATTATCAAATATACGTAAACTTATATGTAGTCAACTAATTCTGTTCTTTCCTGTTTTTAATATTAAACAAATATTTCTTCCGATAAAAAAGAAAAAAAAGAAAACGTAGCAACATAGGAAAGCGTAGCGGCGATTAACGATTGAAAGAAGAACTATAATTAAGCCAACCCGCTTTCATAGACCTGTTTCTCTCTCGTAATGCTATCTTATCAGATCATCGCGTCTGTCAGTTTAATCTCTGTTGAACTTAATTGCAATCTCATCGTAGAAGATACTTAGCGAGTACTCTGCACTATGTACCTACCGCTTATTCGTCGACGATAAACAATGGAATCAAAGTGGTGAATTTCTATATCTGCAGTAACGCAAACAGTGTCGTGGAATTCCCAAAGAGGATAAACGGAAATGTTTATATTCATTTCGACATCCATTAGTGATTGCGTTAGAACTCAAAGTCTACCAGCCAGGAGCGACTTGGACTTTAGGCTTTCTCGCGTTTACGCGACGTCTGGCAGCCCCACGCGTAGTGTGGGATGGGTCTCTAAATCCGCCGGGAAAACTCTAAGGAAAATTGCGCGAGACGTTGCCCGAGAGAAGAAACGTATCTTAAGGAGCCGTTGTTGAAGAAACACTTGCGCGAAAAGTTGATTTGTACCGGCCATGTGTCTTGACTTTCTTCGAAATTAATACGTTGATATAACACCGTAGAGAATACTCCGAGAAGATTGCACGTGACTTTTTTATCATTAAAACAAATTAATATCGTTAATTATGCACAAATTAATCGGAAAAATGTTTCAGTTATATTCAGTGACAAAGAATACGATGGCATAGTTATATGTTTTATTACTAGAATTTATACTCATTACGCTTATAATAAACATTATCTGTCACAACAAAATAATTTTATAGCTTTTTTCATGATATTATTCATGTGGAAAGAAGCCATCAATGTTATTTTTATACTCGAGAAATAGAAACTCATCTATCTTATTATTCGCTGTTTTGCGCTCTACTGATTACGAACGATAATAGAATTAAGTCAATGAGAAATAAAATTTATTCCCTCATGTCAACGGTATCGCAACAAACTCCTTGAATAGGAAAGAAAGGGAAGAGTGTCTCAGTGAAATTGGTATGATTGTGAAAAATGGAAAGAAAGAGAAATTCGCAATTTCTGTTGGAAGCATAGCGTGATGATACGACGAGCGTCTTTCATGGTTCGTCGCATTTCAACAAACTCACCACGAAGGTGAAGCGAAACAGAAGAGGAAAGGGAGAATATTTCCCTTAACGTCTCCATACCTCGGTCCGCCTCTCGTTGCCGCCGTCTATTCTTTCTATTTCGTCCGGGAAATAACAGGGCGCCGCTGGAATTGCGCGGAAAAAGTGCTCATTTGCGGATCTCGCTGCTCTCGACCTCGTCCGGCACGTTATCGTCCAGCTTTTGTATGAATATCGTTAAACTTTTCGTCTCGAGACGGCAAGATACGCCGGAATCACTGATGAAAAAGTCCTTTAATAACAAGCGCAATATCAAAAGACACATTAGGTCGTTTCTCATTTCCTATTAATTCGTTATTGCAATTTATCATTCGTTAAATTTTCATTCCTAAAAGTTTTAGTTCGGAGAATAATAATTGATAAATATCTTTTTTATGGAAAACATATTATTCTTTACAATAATTTAAGGAATAATAATAAATTAATTATCATTCAGTTATCATTAACTTTCATCAAAACGCACATAATTATTATGTATTGTTTCTATTTTTGTATTTTAATTTTAATATAATACCTTTAATAATTTGTGAAAAAATTGCTAATAGTAATACGAAAAGACCATATATATTTATAAAAATGTTCTATAAAACTGACTGCGTATACAATGTCAGCAAAAAATACTAATTACACACGATTTAAATTGACTAATTCTCTCTCTCTCAACATCGGAGTATAACTGATTATTAAAGAGATCCAATGTTTCTTTTTAAAGTCTCTCATTAAAAACATTCTAAGGTGTTAAGGAAACTAGAATCTCTGATAACTCCGTTTGATGGCAGAACTTCTTTCAATCGATCTGTAATTTCGCGTAAAGTTCAATCGCTCTTGTCTTCTTCTTGCGTATCGTGATTCGTGATACGCAAATGTAGCCATTACTGTGATTAAACCAGATTAACCGACTACAACGCTCCGATTGTCGCCATCCGATACTCTTACAATTAAAGAACTAGAATGATTGCGATGAAAGTACTTTCTACATTCTCTCAAAAATGGTTGAAATATTGAATGTAGGCTTTCAAGTAATTACGATTCTTTAATTTTTAATATGTATATATTACAATATATGTATATATATGTATATATATCTCTTTCCTAATTTAGTCCTTCTGCGTCTAAAGAATACAAGAGGCTATTGTGTTAGTTAGCAAACAAAAATTAAAAATTTAATTTGCAAGTATTAATTAAAATTATATAATATAAAATTATATATATAAGATTTTCTTTACAATTTTATAATAGATATATTTTAGATAATTCATTTTTAATATGCATGAAATCAATCGATCTACAATATTTTATCCATAACTTTGAGATTTAGAAATATAAATTTATTATTAAATTTAAAATGCATAATAATTTAATAACTTTTTAAATTTTTAGTATGCAATATATATTATAATGAATTCTATATTTTTCTAATAATTTTAAAAATAATCAAATCAAAAAAGATATATGTATATTGGCGTTGTAGTTCAAGCAATCGATGTTAATATTAAATTTCAGGGTTACCTGTAGACACAGGAAACGATGTGTAACGTCACTCCAATAAGCACATTGGTTTGAGATCAATGTTGACCGAGAGTATACAAATAAATGTTGATATCGAAATTGATGTGTCCTTCCATGTTAAAGCATATAAAGTTACTTAATTAACAATCAATCTTTTTTTCAAACTCGATACGCACTGAATTAATTAACTAAATAAAAGTTTATATAAGCGACAAAAAAATGAAACATATAATTACAGCTTGTGAGTTGAAAATATAAGAATACTCTATATAAATGTATAGAAATAATTAATTTTTGGAAAGTGTAAAATATGTATACACACTTTTTTATTTATACTAAACTTTTTAGCAAACCATCTTAAGCAAAAATCAAAATAGTACAATGTTTTTTCTAATTTGTTGAACACTAACGAATACTTTTAATGCATTTTAATTTTGTTATTAAATTAAAATGTCGAAACATATCCAGCCTATACACTATTGTTATCACTACAATGTATCACGGATACGTCGCACCCGTTCCCAGCCTCGAAAAATTTAAAAATAGACGCGGCTTATATCCAATACCATTTCGCTTAGGTGCGTATCACAAAAAAATTGCTTCATCCATGTGCCAGTCAAAATGTAACAGCGAGTTAACGACTCGATCGTGAAATGTTTCGTAACATGCCTCGACTCGACGTGCAGATTGCACGCACTGTCGTACGCATTCAAAGAAGAGCACTGCGCCCGACAGTTGAGCAAATAGCAACATGTGTGTGTCACGTTGTCGCGTTTTGTTGCATTGATCGAGAGGATAGTACATTTTCACGGTTTTCGATTAGGTAAATGATACGCGCAAATGATATTTATTATTCGATAAAACAGAAAATATAACGATTTAATTATAGGTATCAGTATTCAAGAACGCAAACACACAATTAAAAGCTTTAAATCTTTACAAAATTATAAAACTGTAAAGAAAGAAATTATAAAAAAAAAGTATTAAAAATCTAAAATTACAAAGTGTAAAGTTATGAAATAGTAAAAGTATGAATTTCAGAAAAAGGCAAAGAAATAAAAATAGAAGAATTTTATATTTTTTAAGTTTAAGTCCAATAAAATAAAAGCATGAAAATTTTATGAAATTATAAATATGTCCCATATGATACATATCTGTCCATTTTTCATATTACATGTATTTCAAATCATTGCGTTATACTGCAGAGAGGAGATTGCATTCTTATGGATTTAGTTTGACTAAATGGAATAGCTTTGTCATCGAGGAAACACAGATTGGATAGGTGGACTGGAGGGTGTAACAATGACGCAGATAATAACGTCAATTAGCCGGCCACTTCGCTGCAAGGCTTTACTGCTGAAAAGGGTGAAGTTAACGGAAGCGCAATTGTTCGCGGTAGATCGTTATATGAAGAAGAGAAGAGCAGAAAGACACAAATGCAATAAGGATGGAAAAATGTTTTCCGCAAAAAGAATTAATTCAATAATCCAATGATCTATAACATACTTTGTATTTCATACGTTATGTATATAAAACAAAAAAAAATGTTGACAATAAAGAATATTTTTTCTGATTTTTTACATTTAAAAAAATGTGCAAATATGTTTGTTACAATATCATCTTTAAAAAAATTGTTTATATTGATTTTATATTTTATATTATCTATTTCTTTTGGGATTTTTAAATTGTTTGACACATCTTATCAATGGAATTTAATCTACTATTCTACTTTTTTCGTGCCAAAGTTTTACTTTTCAAAAGAAATAAAATTAATATAATGTTAACAAATCAAGAAATAAATTTTACCTTTAAATTCAATAAATCAAACAAATGAAATTCACTTACTACGGAAAATATCGTCATTTATTTTATTTTTGTCTTATTAATATTTTAAATATAAATTCTTCCCAGAACGTTAAATTTTGGAAAAAAAAGAGATGATAATGAATTATACTATGTATAAATTTTATTTCGTTATAAAACAAAAACCGTTAGTCCGTTTAAAAATATACAATTGAAACTTACAATTAGTATTATTATATAAAACAAGAGTAAAAACTTAATTTTTCTAAATGTAAGTGAACTAAATATGGTAATTATTTAGATTAGGGGACACCGCGCCGATGACCTTGACCTTGATATATGTTGTCAAGGACATGATCCTGAATAACTTTTCCTTATGACTTAATTGGCGGTCATTGTTTATTAAAAAGTTATTAACAAAAAAGTTTAAAAAATACGAACGTATAACTACTTCAACCAAAAGCACAAACAGTCAAATAGTGACACAGGTAGGGTTGGGTCAGATTTTGCAGGGGGAGGTCTGGGGAGGCAGCGCAGCCCCCCCCCCCAGTACACTCAATCATGTACTTAAATATGCAAATATAATTTGTATATTTGCAAATATAATTTGTATATTTGCATATTTAAGTATATGATTGAGTGTTATGGGGGGGGCTGCGCCCCCCCCCAGACCCCCCTGCAAAATCTGATCCAACCCTACCTGTGTCAGTAGGGACCGTAGTCACTCGGGACCGTGGTTACTTGGGACCGTGGTCAATCGGGACCGTGATCAATCGGGACCAAAGCATACGTTTGAAATTGGCGAACAGAGATCTACCCCCACCCACCCCCGCCCCTCCCCCGCCTATACGTGTACTGTCTATATACACATCAGCAAATTACTTCTCTTAGCACTGATACAAACTGCTATATTTTTCAAACTTTTTTGTTAATAACTTATTAATAAACAATGACCGCCAATTAAGTCATAAGGAAAAGTTACTCAGGGTCATGTCCTTGACAACATATGTCAAGGTCAAGGCCATCGGCGCGGTGTCCCCTAATCTAAATAATTACCCTAAATTGTTTATGAAATTATTAATCAACTATTTAAATTTTCATTAAAATAAATGATCATATAATTTACTCTGTTTAAAATAGGACACTCTGTATAAGGATAAGGATAAGTACAATTAACAATTATTCAATCAGCGTGTCCTATATTATATAAAATGGATGGAATATGCAACGTGACTCAGACTATGTCTTAATCTATGTATTTTATATTCGTCTATAATACATGTATATTAAATTTATTTTTATATATTGCTTTCTTGCACAAATTTATGTAATATGTAATTCTGGAAGAATATTTGGGATAGGAAAAGAAGAGAAAATAAAAAAACATATTTAAACTTTTGTAACATTTTTTCTACTTGTTGTAGAAAAAATGATAATCATTTACTTTATTTTATTAAACATAAATCTATCTATTTCTATCTATAAACATAAATCTATCTATCTATCTATTTATAGATAATTATCTCTTTTCTTGTTTTTTATTTCTTTAATTGCAAGTAAAATATATCAATTCCTTATCTAGAAAAAATTACTTTTTATTTATTCTCATTGTGCACATAAGAAAATAATATATAAAAATGTATGTTCAATCTTTATTATCCACAAAAAATAAACGTCACGAAAAAACTTAAGATAAAGCTTATATCCGAAAAATGTCATTATTCTATTTCTTGTAGAATTTTTTATTTTAAATCTTTATCTTTCTCTATATTCTTCAAAACTTATTTCAAAACAAATTTCAACATGTAATTATATATATATATATATATATATATATATATATATATATATATAAATTTAAATATATTTAATTGTATAAATATATATTTCTAGTATAAGTATATATTTAATTTAACAAATATAATTAAATGATATTAATTGATATTAATATTGCAAAGATTATATATATATATATATATATATTTGTTAATAAAATATACTTATGAGATTATAATTCGTCTATCAGGCGACTGAAATATCTAGCAATAGTGTCCTACAGTGTAATGAACATTAAATGCACTAGCAAATGATGCGTCGGCAAACCGAACTCTATTATGATCTCGATATGTGCTTACTCGTAAACATAACAGATCGATAAATAATGATGTTTTAGGATTAATTAATTAGTCCAATCAGTTCTAGTCTATCAATTTTTAAGCAACGTAAAATTTTTTATACACTTTAAATATTACACCCAGCACGACATTTGGAGAAAAAGTGCCGTACTGGCTATTTATCGCAGTTCTAGCGACAGTTCTTGTTAGTTATAGCAGAGTTCTATGCTCTACAATCATTTTTAAGCAGAGTTTCTGCGGCCACATATTTTTAAATAATTTTTTAATCTTTGGAGCCAACATGACACTTTTACTCCAGATGTCGTGCTAAAGAGATAAAAATCAACGTGTGTAAAAATAAATGATTTATTTGCTATAAATAACATTTTTATTTCGCCGTATTTAAATAAACAATTTATTATAGAAAAATATTTAACATTGTTTTGTAGGATATAATGTTTATTTTACTCTAAAAATATATTTCATAGAAATGTATATTTCGTCATCACAATTAATTTTTTTAATAACCAATAAATATTGAAGAAAAAATCACGAGAAATATGTGGTACGCAATACTTCGACTTTTTTCTCTCAATGTACTTGAACGGCACGCCTCAAGCTAACCGGCTGCGATTATTTAATTAAATCGGCGGTGATGGGTACTTTAGCTTCCCCGTCGTTGGGTTTTTACATCCTCAAGGTCTAGACTCTCCCACTTCGCCAAGATCGTATACCCATAAGAGGGAAAGTATCATCGGCGAAAAATGATGTAATTATAGGTTCTTATAAAAATGAGTACCAAACACATGTCAGTTCATCACCACTGCAAAACATTTTAACTCACTGTAAGATAAATACTGAATATCTCTTATTGTATTATCTATATGTATATAGATCTATATCTATATCTATATCTATATGTATATGATTGTACTAATATAGGTAGTAGCGTTAAGATATCATTCAAATCGGCCAGAGAATAACGAAAAAAAATTCTTATCTAGTTAATTATCATTGCAGACAATTGCAAAATTATTTTTATCATTGCAAATAATTATTAAATTGAACGAACTTACCTGTAAAGTTTGATTCTAATTATGCCCTTTGTTTCGTTATGATGGAAACTATGTAGTCGTGCTCCTGCACGCGCCCTCGACAACAGATTTTAGAGTCCCGCTAAAACGAAAAAACGGTAGTTCGTACTTTTCTCGCGCTATCTAGCGCTTCCTGCGCTGCCGTTCACCGCGCGCGCATCGCCGCCTCATACGTTCAAAGCCTTTGCGGCAAATCACAAACTTTAGGACAGAAAAATTAGTCTACCAGGGGGGGGGTCCATCCGGACGAGACAAAGGGCATAATTAGAATCGAACTTCACAGGTAAGTTCGTTCAATTTAATAATTATGTCCATGTATGTCTCGTCCGGATGGAAATTATGTAGATGTTTAGATCAGGGATTTGCCGAAGAATAACGCTGTTAGAGAATAGATATGAAGGTAACATATTCGAAAACGGATGAGACATAGATACCCTGCGCCGTTAGAAACAACTAACAAACATAAGAATCATGTATTATAATCCGCGCAAGATCTTTAGTGAACTCTTTTTATAATAATGCGACAGAGGGACTAACATAAACAAAATAAAATTTTTTTTTATAGAGAACACTGCTTTGCTAAAGTCCTCTAGGTCGACGATAGGCCTGTTATAAAACTTAGCGAAAACCTGTGATTCACCGGTCCAACCTGCCGCTCGTTTAATTAAGTCCAGGATAACGCCTTTCTCCGCTGAGGTTGAAGCGTGTCTAGTACTGTGTGCTGAGAACCTCGTTATGTCAACATCGCAATCATTTAGGCCTTGTTTAATCCAGCGGCTTATAGTCTGTACTGTAACTCCTTTAAATGGTTTAGAGAAAGAAATAAAAAGAAAATCGCATGTAGGTGGGCGTAATTCCTTGGTTCTGCTTATATAGTGTTCCATAAGACGTACGATGCAGAGGCTTTCGTGACTGTCGAACTAGAGAAGCGGAAATAGGGTTGGGGGCGACCTAGAGCGGAAGTTTTTATGCGGTCTGGGACGCGGATAATTAGCTTGTCTTCTAGCGAAATCTGAGACAATCTGAAAGATGCGAGAGTTTGCGCTCAATGTCCTGTCTCGAGAACAAGAAGAAGAATTAACTTCTTCGTAATGACTCTCAAAGGAACCGAGTCGTAAGGGTAAATTGCTGATAATTTACTTATCACTGGGGCCGGGTCCCACACAAAATCGTATCGCGGACGCGGGGGTTTGAGCGTTGCGACACCCCTGCAGAAACGTTTAACTAGAGGATGACTTCCGATCTCGTTGTGGGAGATTAACGATACCGCGGATCTTGTCGTATTTAGGCTCGAATATGAAGAAGCGTTAGGTATCATGAGCTAAAAATTCCAGCATCTGGGAGGCAGATGGGGAATAAAGTGATATTTGATGGACCTGACAAAAAAGCCACCAGGAGCGCAGCGCGTGGGAATATTGCTTAATTGTTGATTTCGATAATGAGACGAGTATCGCCGGAATTGCTGGTGACGCGATTCCTGAATGCTTCCCTGATAATCTCGCAACCCCCAGGGAAAGAGTCTTCCACGCTGGGTGATGATCTCTAAAAGGAGACGAAAGAAGAGAATACTTAGGCGAGAGTATTGACGGCTCCGATATTAAGAGACGATGAAACAGCGGAAACCAAGCCTGTGAGGGCCACCATGGGTACTACTATGGTGCCCGTTGCCTCGTCGTTAACTATCTTTCTCAGAACCCGTGGTAATAAGGTAAACGGTGGAAAAGCGTAAAAATTCAATCCCTTCAAAGAGAGGGTAAATGCGTCCACTGCGATTGCACCCAGGTCTGGAAACCAAGACACGTAGTTTTCGCATTTGTTATTAACTACGGAAGCGAACAGGTCGATATTAAAGGGTCCGAATCTGTTGGACACGCTATGCGAAATTCGGACAGAATCCACTCTGTATCGGGATCTTCTAGTTATCTAGAAGGAATCTTTAGTTAAGAATTTAGATAGGAATCTTTTAGTTTAAAATGTGACGGATTAATATGGAAGTGTTTAATTCCTTTAAGTTCAAAATGAAGCGTTTACCACCCGATGATTTATTTGTGAGGAAGAAAGGTGAAAGAAATTGATCGTCCGAGGGCTCTACCGGAATGATGGCACCCTTTAACTGCAGACGTTCTACCTCCGTATCACAAGAGATAGCACAGATAGGATGAAGGTAAGTCCGGTTCGGGAAGAAAAGGTCTTGATGGAGGTATGGTGACGAAAGAAATGCGGTAGCCTTGTATTGCCTCCAAAACTACGGGATCGGAAGTAATATCCAGCCATTGATCGTAAAAATTTTTTAAGCAACCGGCCGTTCTTATTCTGTTTAATGATGTCGTCGCGTCCGAGACCGGGAATGGTGGGGGTGGCTCTTGTGGTGGCGAGCTCCTGTTTGGCGAGCCGGTGGTGGACGAACAGAAGCCTTCCGGTTTCCCGTATACGATGGTTTGGCCGAGTAAGGACGGTTTTGTTGCTGAGGTGACTGTCGGTTGTAGGGCCTTCTTTCCCGCTTGGGCTGTAGCTTTCGACACTTCGCGTCCGGTTTTCTCGCAAGCCTGTGCTGTTTTGAAAGTTTCAGCAAAGTTTGTGCAAAATAAAAATTCGTCGATAGGGGCTGAGTCTGCCACATTTTTGCCGATAATATTTAACGAGGGTTTGGTAAAGGCTCTCCTATTGAGAGAAAGGCGATAATAGTGATCGGCGAGAAGATGGATGCCATCTGAGAACATCGTGAGAGCTGCCTTTGAATCCTCGTCCAAGCTCTGCGAGACCTCCGGTTTCAAAAAGCGAGATATGCCTGAGCCAAAGGCATTAAGGCAGGCGCTTACTTGTGTTTGTAAAAGTGTCTGATATTCGTCTCGCTTGATAACCGAAGGGGTTAAAGCCGAGACGAGTTCCTTGTTCAATTTAGGAGGAGCCAAAGTAGGTAGAATTTCCTTTATCTCATATCTCGATAGAAGTATGGTGCGCAAATCTTCCTTCAAGCCGTTCCGAGACTCGAGCTGAATTGCATTCAGGACGATGGGGTTTCAGTTGGACGATACCGGGAGGGCTTGGGCTCCCCCGAATAGCTCGTTAGCCAGGGAATTTTCCTCTGGAGGCTGAAGAGAGTTCTGAGGTTCTGGAAGGTCAGTGGAAGGCAGATCGGCAAATAAAACTGTGCGATTGGTCGGGGGATCCTCGGGAGACGCTGGTATGTCTAAACAGAGCAAATGACCCCAAGAAAAAAAATTAACGAAGATAGTCGGGGGAAGAAAACCGTCGGATATGTCCTCTCTATGCCAGATAATATGTCAAAAACTGGGTCAACAAGAGGACACACCTGGTACAGAACCCCGGTCGGCAAGAGCGACCGTCGGTTCTTCCAAACCCTAACTTGAGTTGCGTGGAGTGGCCACGAAACCTGCCGCCGAATTCCCTTCCGTGTCAGGACCTCCTATCGGTATCCTAACCTCTTGAGGCCGATTGTGGGAGTGCAGTTTATGTTCACTCTCCCGTTGGCTAAGAAACTCTCGAAGCTGGTCAAGCATGGTCATGAGTCTCTCATTAGATCGAGACCGTCGAATCGATGATTCCCTTGACGACCGTAGATTCTCCGAAGAGCGGAGGGTTCGTGATCTCTCGCTTCGCGAGCTGTCTCGCGAACCATCGTAAGAACGGACCCGCGATTTCCTTTGCTGGTAATGTTTTCGATATTCGTCATCTTCTCTCGAGTACCTCGAACTTTTTCTCTTGTCCTTGTGCTTCGGCATAATGCTACGGAACTCTAGAAAAAGGGGAAGAAAAAACTGTGAACTAAAGTACTGTTGTCTCAGCTAGCGAAAAGAAAACACTGAGGCGGCGATGCGCGCGCGGTGAACGGCAGCGCAGAAGCGCTAGATAGCGCGAAAAAAGTACGAACTTCCATTTTTTCGCTTTGGCGGGACTCTAAAATCTGTTGTCGAGGGCGCGTGCAGGAGCACGACTACATAGGGGGTTTTCCAGCAAGCGACACAAATCGACACAAGCATCGTCCTATCTTTCTTTTTTGGCAATGAATAACAAAGATAAAACGATACTTGTGTCGACTTGTGTCGCTTGCTGGAAAACCCCCAGTGTTTCCATCCGGACGAGACATACATGGGCATAATTGCAATTATTTGCTTGATCTTTAAACAAATGCTTAAAGTAGTATCTCCGCGACAACTTCAACCAAAAGTTTCGTCCGATTCTTTTTGCTAGAACTGTCCGCGCTGTACACCAATACACGGAACAGATTGCGTATATAGACAACGCATGAATTGTATATGCGCGCGAACGACGATCGTGGATTGTCAGATTATGAAAAAAATGTCAAAAATGCCAAAAATATCATGCTTCTCAAGACTATATCTTCAAAATTAGACTGTAAATCATCCTCCAATTTTTTCAGAATATTCGTGTAATCTTTCTCTAGCATTCTTTCGTTTTTTATTCAATTCTTCAATGTAGTTTTGACGGTAGAATTAAAAACGTGTCGTTGGTGCGTGGTTCGTAAATGGATTACATGTAAATCATGCAAACTTTAAATGTAAATATTATATCTCGGCTTAGGGACGGTAAATCTCATTTAAATTGCACAGATGTTTGAATAATGTATCTAATAATGTATACGTCAAATTTTAACAAATTTAAAAAAAACCGTTTTGCAGAGGTACTACCTTAACAAATCAGATCTTTTAATAAATTTCGTGAATTGTCAGGAATCTAACTTTATATAATCAAGTTAAAAATTAGGCACATGAGAGTACGGCGCGGGACTCGGTGCGCAAATAATTCAATACAATTGATTATTCATTTCAAACATATCAAATGTAATATAAAATCGAACGTTTTGGCTACATTTTGAGCCATCTTCAACGAGATGAAAAAACGCAAATCGGAGACTAGATCCAACGCTCACTGGATCACAGGACGAGTCAATACATTCCACTGTCAATTCCCAATTATTCACCGTGGTTAGACAGTCAAGTGAAGATTAAAAAACCGTTAACTGCGGCCCTGATTAGCCATGAGCTCAAGAACCAAATTCTCGAATACATAATTCCACAGTCAAACTATATAAATCAGATAATAAATTACAAAATAGAGTCAGACGAATTAAAATTAATAAAGTTAAGAATATAGTCAAGCGGATGTCAGTAAATTTACTGATATCCGATTTGCGTTCTTTCATCTCGCTGAAGATGGCTCAAAATGTAGCCGAAACGTTTGATTTTATATTACATTTGATATACATTGAAATGGGTAATCAACGTGTTGAATTATTTGCACACCTATATAGTCCTGCGCCGCACTCTCATGTGCCTAATATTTAACTTGATTTTTTAATTTGAGAGTCCTTTCCACTTAATTTAACTTTATATTATAAACGCTATTATGAACAAAAATCGGACATGTGACGATTGTTAAACGCAAATCGCACATGAGAGATTTTAAAGTTCTTATTCGTGTAGTATAGTTAGTATTTTATGAATATCACGCTGAAAACGGAAGAAAACTAACGGAAGAGAAATTTAAAATAAATGAAATAAGATCTGAGGTGAAAGAGATAATATTAATAAGCCTAATAATCCTAGGAGTTTATTATTTAAAATAAATTTCGATTTTGTCTATAAAAATTTTTATATGTTTATACTTATGCAGTTTCCTGTATTATACCAAATGCGTTGGCTGCAGATGCGCGATTTATGATCGGCCTTTCTTGCTGGCTCATTTATCTATTAGCGATCATTCGAGATATGAGAGAAATGTGCGACCTAATTTGGGAAATGTGAGAAAACACGATTTAATTTGCGAGTGCATCGAGTATATCTACGATCGCGATTTATGACAGGCTCTACGTGCTGGCTAAGCCGACAGGGTTATCTGTCTACCCGCAATTACCGGAGATATTGGGAATATGCGATCTAATTTGCGAAATGTGAGAAGTCGCCGTTTAATTTGTGAGCAAATCGACAGTAAACATTTATATATTCATTTCCGCTTACAATCATATAATATACAATCGCATAAGTGTGTTAAAATTGTATCTTTTTTTATCTTGAAATAATCCCTCCAGAATTAAATATTCTTTCTAATCTATTCTACCCTATTTTAAGGCAATAAATTTATTAGACGTCATATATCTTTTTAATACTTTTATGCTGTTATTTGTGTAAGAGAGCATATATACATCCCATTACACATATATACCATCATACTTTTTTTTCATAAATCTATTTTCTCGATATAAAATAAATGTTATTTTGTCATTCATCAATTAATATGCAATAGTAGAGTTGTCAATTATATATTTATCGCATTAATCTGTAACATATAAATACAAAATCCAAATTAGAGAAATGTTCAAAATAATCAACGTTTAAAAAAATATTTACTTACATTAAATTTTATATTTGTCTTTCAAAAATAGATATTTATTAAAATAAATAATAAAATACAATTTCCGAAAAATGCCTTGTAAAAAATAAATTTCTATAAAACTTTAAGTATCTATTTATTAATTTTAAATTATTGAAATAAAACGATTTGAATAAGTAGAAAAAAATAATTCATTTTGCACAAATAAGAAATAATACATAAATAATATGTAACTCACCTCACTGTTGCTCCGTTACACTGAGAAAAAAGTACTTAAAAATTTATTTGTGGAATATAAGGTTTATTTCACAGAAATAAATCTCTTATTTAAATACGGCGAAATAAAATTTTATTCCTAGCAAATGAATCGTCTATTTTATTTTTGAAATAAGTATTATTTATTACAAATAATTGTTCATTTCCTCAGTATGAGATAAGTTATAAATATCAAACTTCTTTTAATTTTTATAAATCGAGATGTTTCTAGCAAATAAAGTAACTAAATAACTATAATTTCTTCTCTCGTATTTTGTTTGATGCTCATATAATGATTGTTAACTATGGACTTTCTACACAACTTAGGATAGGTTAGGTACTTCTTTTCTAAATAATTTTCGTAAGTTACATTGATGAAATTACGATTGACATAGAAAACGATGTAATTTTAATTTTGTCATTGAAGCACTTCTCGAATATAAGTTTTTTGGTTAAATAGAGTATCGAGAAACCTTCCAAAGTTGAGAATATATTAGGTGTACAAATAAGTTTCCGCCGTTTGACAAAAGTTGGCGCCACCAAT
>NJRP01000101.1:228270-276070 GCA_003063835.1 Aphaenogaster floridana | reverse complement strand
GCCATCTATTGACAAACAGCGGGAACTTAGTTGCGCACCTAATAGAATTAGATTTAGACAGATATATCAACGTTAAAAGTAATTTTTTCGATAAATACAATATTGCAACAATGAGAAATAAAGAATTTTTATTGGATATTAAATAAAATAAACTATAAATTAGGAAATCTATAGTGCAGTTAAATTAATATACGTTGACTAATTTATTATTAATGATAAATGCTTTTTCTTTCTATACTTTATATATATCCAATAATAAAAATATCAATAATATTATAAGTGTTTTTTTTTTAATGTTATACATATATCAATACAAATGCAGTCGAGTTGTTTCAGTAACTATTGCAATATACAAATAAAATAACAAAATCGCGCGCGTCTAACAGCGTAAGTTAATATTTGTTGTCCCTACTGTTGTTATCTGTGTTGATGCTAGCAGTATAAATTTAGCTAATAATTAATATTATCGGAGGAACGGCAGAGATGATTAATTTGGTAGATCTTACGACTTAACATTTCGAGCTCGCAAACTTGCGAACGTGAAATTACAGAACAAACTTTCTTGCGCGCTAAATTGCCTCAGGTTTCTCATAGCTCTTGCCTACGTGGCAGAAATATATTATTATCTGTGTGTGTTTCTAGAGAAAATTATTATTGTATTGATGACGTTCTAAAGCCGATAATTTATTGCATTGCTTAAATATAATGCTCCAATTACCAATAATTACATAATATACATATTTCAACCCTAAACATAAATAAAATTGAGCAAAAAAAATATTAGAAAAATGTATTTTCTCTATAAATGTCATATATTAATAATTTGTGTTCTTATATATATCATTTAACAAAATCTTATTCATGCGTGTCAATTTTATTTTTTAATTACTTTTTAATTATTAATTTAGTTCTTTATAAAGTTCTTTTAACAAGACATTATCAAAACTTGTCCTTTCCTAAAATTTTAAATAATAAAAATTAATCTTTGATTCATATTTTTCATTAAGATTTATTTAAAGTGTGGATATATTTAAGACAGCACATATTCAAATTTATTTTGCAAAAGAAAAGTAAAATGCAGTGAATCAAATCCAAGTTAATTTATCATATAAAGTAGATATCGATCTATATATGTATATCCATGATTCACAGTACTATAGATGATTACTTGAATGTTAACTACACGGAAAATGATCCATGTCGAAGAGCCATCGATAGGGGAAGATTTCCAAGACGCTCTTAAGGATCCAAGTAACGGACGAGAGCGAGATCAAGGAGATTGTAATGGAAAGCGGGATAATGGATTAAAGTGCACGTGATGTATTAATGTTGCAAGGACTTGTGCGCGCACGGCATGCAGTTACGGTTTAATCGGTGCACGTTCCCGAAAACTATTAGGAAATCGAGTTTAAAGCTTTTAAAGACTCGTTCTGGAATATTTAAGATAGACACGTGCAGAATTATTGCAAATTTAACAAATTTACATCGCGTACGATTCTTCTCTCTGATACGAAAAGTTTTCAGTTGAGTCTTTGCAAAGATCTGAAACCTTATTGAGAAGATTTAAGTGGAAAGACATTTAAATGCCTATTAGCAAATAACTTAGTTCCAAGGATAAATGATAACACAGAACCACAAATTTTTTTTATAAAGTGCTCTGGACAAAGCAGTCCAGGGCACTTTATAAAAAAAATTTGTGGTCCTGTGTAATTAACTAGTTGTACTTGTCATACATTCAAACATGTGTCAACTAATTTATGTCATACTTACTACATATTCAAATATATGTCAACTGATGTATCTAATTTGTATTAAAAACTCATTATAAAACATCCTCCTCAAATAATCCTAATTGCAATAATTAAATAATACATATCGAAAAGTTAATTAAATTTTCCTCCTTTGTTATATTAACATAACATCTTAACCATTAAAATATATTACTAATTTTAATTAATTATATTTAACTAAAGTTTAATTTAAATGAAGTAAATCATTTAAGAATTTTTCAGTTTTCCAATATTTTAATATTATTTTAAGTCTTTTCCTTTGTAATTGTATGTTTGTGCATATGTATGTAATTAAAGTTAAAAATTTTAAATAATATTAAAAAATATGTATGAATACATATAATTACATAAATATGTATACATAATTAGATAAATAAATAC
The DNA here is from genome assembly GCA_003063835.1 of Aphaenogaster floridana. Classification (NCBI taxonomy): domain Eukaryota; kingdom Metazoa; phylum Arthropoda; class Insecta; order Hymenoptera; family Formicidae; genus Aphaenogaster; species Aphaenogaster floridana. Next base: position 273,899 of record NJRP01000101.1, on the reverse strand, counting down.
ATATATAAGTAGAAACGCAAAGAACTATACGAATTTTGATAATTGTTCACGTAAACGTTGATATTTAATGACTGGCTCGTGTCCATGAAAAATAATACCATCGGTGAAATTGAGGAACGAAGTTTTCTTCTTGCTGACGATTCGTCTTAGAATTCAGAAGCTTCATAGTCCAGCAGCCATCGCCTGTTTTTTTCAGTGATTAATAACAGGCTAAATCTTCGTGAGTAGGTTCGGTTCGACAAGACGCCCAAGTTCTTCCCTGTGAAAATTCTCGATAGAGGTAGCTAATGAAGTGCGCAGGTGTAAAACATGTCAATTTGGTGGGGTGTCGAAATTGTCTGACTAACAGTAAGTTTTTTATTGAAATGTTAAGATAATTGGATAATAAACTCGGAAAAACAATTGTCCTACAAAATGGATGGTTTGACTGGAGCGTCCTCCGCTCCGAATATGTCCAAATAACGAGATCATAAAAATTATTAATAACTAGCTGATTTTTTGTATGCAGCTTAGTAAATATTTGTATAATGAAATGGCCACATAGTCCTACAAATTTGGTGGTACGTCTTCCCAGTCCTACGCTTGGAAGTTGTTTTTTTTGTCCTACGGTTATTAATGAAAAAAGTGTTACTGTGGAATCGACAACTTCCAAGCGTAGGACTGGGAAAACGTACCTCCAAATTTGTAGGACTATGTGGCCATTTCATTATACAAATATTTACTAAGCTGCATACAAAAAATCAGCTGGTTATTAATAATTTTTATGATCTCGTTATTTGGACATATTCGGAGCGGAGGACGCTCCAGTCAAACCATCCATTTTGTAGGACAATTGTTTTTCCGAGTTTATTATCCAATTATCTTAACATTTCAATAAAAAACTTACTGTTAGTCAGACAATTTCGACACCCCACCAAATTGACATGTTTTACACCTGTGCACTTCATTAGCTACCTCTATCGAGAATTTTCACAGGGAAGAAGTTGGGCGTCTTGTCGAACCGAACCTACTCACGAAGATTTAGCCTGTTATTAATCACTGAAAAAAACAGGCGGTGGCTGCTGGACTATCACTATTCCTAAGAATTCTTAAGCTTAAGAAGCTTAATTTTCTTGATCAAAAAAGATTGTACTCGTACACGAACAGCCGCCTCAGGGTTTGCAGAAAGAGAAAGAGAGACAGAAAGAGAAGCCGTTGTTAGATCTTGTAGACCGCACAAGAAAATGTAATTTCACCTATTAAGTACCAACAAGATTGTTTGGCCTCGATCTTTTAACCACTCGTGGATTTTCCGTCGTAAACACAGTAAACGATTTAGCAACGGGCTTTTTCACGCTTCGTTGTGATTTCAACCGGGAGTTTCCGCGGTGTTTTCTTACTGTCTCTTCTTGCCGTAATTTTCTATTTCTACCGTATAAAGCCCAAGGATTACGTGCGGCCGAGCGAAAATATTTGGTGATACATTTCGATTTAAGTCACAATAATATAAATTACAAGAATGTTCCAATGAATATATTTTATTGTCTTTCATTATACATTAGATACCATATCAACGTTTGATATATTACTTTTTTTATATTAATTTAGACTTGTATAAAAATTGTTTATATAGAATGTTAGCAGAAAGTCTAGGCTCGGAATTTTTCAGACATATTAGTTACAAAAAAAACTTAATATTATACATCGAGATAGCCATATATCAAATTCTCCCTGAAAAGATCGAGCCAAAATTTATCCAAGAATCTTTATAGAATTTTACACAATATTCTAATTAGCCCTTATATTAACGTTTGTTATAGCAAGCATGTTAGACATACTGCACTGACGATAATATAAAGAAAACTTACTACTGCGCTTACCACTCGTAAAAATATCTCGCGTGCACCAAACAAATATATGAGTAATAAATAAGGATCTCTTCGTCCGTCTTGCACCTTCTCTCATCTTTCTCTTTCATCTACCGTACGTTCTCTATTTGCGGATAGTCACGTTCAAGTTTATGCTGATGCTGCTGGCCGTATTACTACATGTTACAGTGAATCAACCGAGCGCATTCGTATACACGAATGTTTACGATAATATTTTAACATTTCTCGTATTTTTTCCCTGTGTATTACTTGCTGTTTATACATTTTTACCATGATGCGTACTATACATGATTATACATAGGATTATCGAACAGAAATATTTATAGGAAAGAAAATATTTTAGGCTAATAATTTAAAAGATCAAATTGTCTATTTTTTCTTTTTTATAAAGATAAATATATCCTAGATAGAATATTAGTAAAGAATTCGGCAATTAAAAAATCCTAATCTAAACTTGAAGATTTTACAATTTTCTTCTTTTATACATATATATACATTTTTAACTTAACAAAAAAGTTAATAAGTTAATGTTATAATATCTTTTAAAAATAACTCTAGTTGAAGTTAAAAATTAACTTATTTAAAATTAACTAATAAGTTAAATTAAAAGTTATTAACTTTTTAACTTTATTATTTAACTTTTTAACTAGTTACTACCCAACCCTGCAAATAATATATTAACAATAAATAACAGTTGTTAAACAAATCCTATTTATGTTTGATATAGTTTAAAAAACATATAACTATATCTTTTGTCTGCAAGCAAACAATCTATTAATCAAAAGAATCTATATATATGTTCTTTTGACTAATAATAGATTGTGTTTGCTTACATAATAATCTATTATTGTCTACAAGCAAACACAACCTATTATTAGTCAAAAGAATATATATAGATTGTTTGCTTGCATATTTAAATCTTAAGGATTTCTGAAGATTTTGACAACGAAAAATCTTCAGAAATCCTTAAGATATTTTTAGTACAGAGGATGATAAAATATAATCATAAACACTTTTGATTTTTAATAATTTTTTTATTTATTAATGATGAGTAACAATTTTTATTTGATAATTCCCCTTTGCCCTATAGATTTTTAGGTTTTATAGATTTTAATATAATTGCTAGGATTTATTGATCAGGCTTCTTGAAGAAGTTTTTCCAAGCCTGTTTTAAGACGTGTTTGAAACCTACCATATCTTTAACTTTTTTCCCTCGTATCTTCTGTTTTAAATAGCCTCGGATAAAATAATTCATCGAGGTTGCATATGGAGCATCTTGGAATCTATTCTTCTTTAGAAATAAATTTTATTTTAGCATGAGCTCCAAAGTTGTTTTCGATGCGTGTGATAGTACAGAATCTTAAACGATTGTACACGGACTTAGGTTTGTTTTGTTTTAAAAGTTTTAAAAATGCCTTCTTTTGATCACAATAATCGAAAGAGAGAGCACTTTTTATTTTAAAATAAATTACCTCAATGACATAAAAAATAAAAAATTATTAAAAATCAAAAGTATTCATAATTTCAGTATATCCTAATATATCCTTTAACATCCTATAGTAGCAGCATAAAATAAAAAAAGAAACGGTCAGAAGAATATGACCGGTGAAGCATATGGAGTGTCCGTACATTTGCGTAAGTTCATTTACACCACGCCATTATCGCAGTGCATTGTACGATGCGATGGTAGCCAGAGATGTGTGCTTATATAGTTACGTAGTGGCTAGTAAAGGCCACGTACTCGTAAAATGCGGCGATCGCATGACCGCCATAAAGACTTCCCTTCGTTGGTGTGCGTCGGTGGCAGTGGGAGCTCCGAGGGATGATAGCGGGGACTGAGAAGTGTACCCCATGGACCGGTAGCGGTGTGCGATAGCCCCAACCACCCACCTTTTACATCCCGCAGCCACACCGCGTACGTAAAGGGATCGGTATTTATGGTACTGCTACATTGATTCGTGTTAAGCCGCCGGTACTTGACCTTCTGCTGCGAAGTATTCATCACTCGCGACTGCGAATGGATTTCCTACGCCGCCGATCGTGTAACAGATCCGCTGTGGAACGTTTAAAGATTTTATAGTCGAAGTTGTGCACACTGAAAAAAGGATTTGGTTATAATAACCAAGGCTTGGTGAAATAGTTTCAACTAAACGGTTTAGTGATTATGACGAAATAATTTGGTTAATGTTAATAAATTTGTTAGCATTGTTAATAATTTGGTTAATGTTAACAAATTTGTTAACATTAACCAAATTATTTCGTCATAATCACTAAACCGTTTAGTTGAAACTATTTCACCAAGCCTTGGTTATTATAACCAAATCCTTTTTAACATTAACCAAATTATTTCGTCATAATCACTAAACCGTTTAGTTGAAACTATTTCACCAAGCCTTGGTTATTATAACCAAATCCTTTTTTCAGTGCATATACTACAAAATAAAAAACCCGTAAAATTTAATATTTTAAGATCGATTAGCATTATGCATCAACAGAGTTAATTATATACTATATTAAACTTTTTTTCTCTATCTCTATTATACAGGATGATTTAGAATTATTACACGCGAGTATTGCTTCTTTTTCCTCTCTCTACTTACTGTTTTATTGATATTCGACGAACAGATCAGGAAATAAAAGCCGCCAAGAGAAGGCGATTATGAAATTTGTTCTGCGAAATTTTCTTCAATCATGTAATATATGAAATGACAATTATAAAAAAAACCATCAAAAGATAGTACATCAAATATAACGTTAGTCTCATGCCCACGTAAGTGTTGTCACGATAATCGTTATTTACTGGTTATTCACGTTGCGAAATAAAAACTTACTGCCTGCGGACGACGCACAGAGAAAAAAAGAAAGTGAGAGAGAGATGAAGCGAGCGAGAAGCCGGTTGCATCCAAGCTGATGTTGTACGAGGACCATCAAATCGCCATGTATTGGGTCCACGTCAACAATGAGATCCGCCGAAAGATCTGCCGTGAACTCGTTGGCTCGATATCCAGGTTCAAAACGATTCTTCTCCACATCCGCAGGACCTTGGAGATAATCCAAGTGGCTCTCTCTTGCTCCGTCAGGACTTAGCCAGCAATTCTATATACAGAGACTGTGATCTTATTTGCTCGAAATTTTTGCCTCTTCTGATTCTCTAATTCGATCCAGTCCTGAGTCCGCTGCCGTGAAGTCCTCTCTAGGCCAGCCAAACCAGACACACACCTCTAACACCCCCCCCTCCTCGGAATCATCTCATACTCTCTCCGTTGTGCTCTCTCTCATCTCTATTAAATCCGTTACATTACTTTTAAGTAAGTATATGGGCAAACGATTAAAAATAATGATACCAAAAAACATACTTGCGATACAGTCATAGAAATTATCACAGGTGTAAATCATGCAAATTTAGACTATGTAGCAGCAAAAATAAAACGCGTCTTACGCCAGGTGGAAATTATAATATCTCTCTAGCTAATCAAAACGTTTCCTGCGGGTTACAAAGAGTCGTCATGAACCCTTTACGAAAGTCGTCATAGCGAGAGTAGTATTACTAACAGCTGCAGCAGCTGTCGGGCAGGATCGTGATATCTTAATAATTGGAAGTAAGAGAGTGTCGGAACCTGAGAGATGTAACTTCGCGGTAATTAACCATCCCTGAGAAATCCACCATTGTAAATGGAGACAATTCGACTCAATCCTCTACTCTAATTAATAGCGAAATCTGGAAACGAATATGATATGATAGAATCTCAGTTACAAACCGAAATGCAATGTAATGTTACATACTTACACCCAGCACGGATTTCTGTATTAAATCATGAAACCTAGCTCAAGTTATAATCGCATCAATCTTTCGACTAAATAAACAACCCCTTGTCTGTGGTGATAAGAAATATTACATCTATATGTTATTGCTTTCTGTAACTTCATGTTAAAGCGACAGAGCTAAATTAAACAAATATTAGATATGTTTAAGAATTTTCACACAAAATTTTTTTTACAATTTCATTGTAAAGTCTGAATTAATGAATAAATAGTGATAAAACTTATGTATATCATTTTAAATTAAAATATCATTTTAGCACATGAGCGTTTTATCACAAGAATTAAATTTGGAAAATTTCTGTTTCTAGAATTATATCCCTTTTTGCGATAAAAATACAATTTTATAAGCATTTTAATGTTTTAAGATATAGAACATATACACAAGGTGTTTCTCAAAACTTTGACAGATTGTATACACTTTCATGTAGAGAATGAAAAACTGTGCCGATTAGTGTATTAAAAAATCCGTACAAAACTTACCTTTCAAAAAAGGTAAAAAACGAGCTCCAAGTGTACGCGCGACGTGCAAAAAACTGTATTGACAAAAATTTTGATATAATTTGGTCTTATAATTCCATTTGTATTTTTTTCAAAAATAATGACAAAAGTTAATTTGGTGTTATTATTTGTATTTTCTACAAAACAATAATAACAAAAGTTAAATATTCTTTTTTTCTCCTACAAAAGCAATGATATTAGGAGGCTTACGCCAAGTGAATATGATTGTAATATTTTATTTTCTTTATTATATGCCTTTGACTGAGTTCTTTTAAAAAAATAGTCGATATTCGATACATAATATAGATACATAATATAGATTTTAAAATAAGAAGTATTATAAAACATTATAGCATAATTAAAAATTTTTTGATAAATTGCTTACGTATTAATAAGTAAATAATTTAAAATATAATCTAGTATACTTTATAAGCAAAATACAAATTTTATTAATTAATTTTTAAAGCTGTCATACTTCTTACAAAATTTTTTTAACAAATTTTTTTACATATAATCATTATATTGCACATATAATAAAAAATACAACTGCTAATTTTATCATATTAATAATAAAATTATTTTATCTTATAATATGTAGTTTATTAAAAATGGAATTTTTATATATGAATTATTTTACGCTTGGTATTGTAGCATGCAGTGAAAACTATTGCTCTTAAAAAAACAAATTTATTGCAGCTGAAATCGAGGTAAATGGCATATTCTAAATATATATATATTACATTCGTATCCTGGATATGAGCTCGTAAGGCAATGCTGCAAGACGCGACATAAATTCGAAACGAGAAATTGACTTCTCGCGTAAAAAATGTTGTAACGCATGGAATATAAAATACTAGTGAGAGAATAAATAGTAATTTGTTTTTAAGGAAACATATTTTAAGAAAAAAAATTCTTTTTTATCAATAATAAACTTCTCTAAATAAATATCTCTAATTTATAAAAATCAATATTTAAATTATAAGAAATGTTTTAGCTTTATTTTTAATATAAAGCTTTTGATATGTAACTGAATACGTTTATCTAAACTTTAGAAAAATTGTAGATAAAGGGATTTTCGAATTTTCTCTTGTTAGTTCAGTCAATCCATTATGTTTTATAAGCAAACTTTGCTCGTTCTAATATAGCTTACAGCCAGTCAAGGCTTGAGTGCTAAGTCGTGTTTAACGTCGGCAATCGCATGTAGCTCAGTTGATGAATAATAACTACACAAACACTTACTTAAGCAACGACAATATTCAACACGATAAGATCAGAAAACGCTTCAAAAATGTCTAGTAGCATAATAACTGAGAAATTGAGCATATACCTTACTAATGAATATTTGCAATAGATTTAATTCTAAAACATAGAAGATATTATGTGTGTGACTCATTATATCTCTATGAATATAAAACAATTTTAATTTTAAGGTATTTGTAATAAATTCATCGCAATTGTATTAAGGCAAAATAACAAAAAAGATTTCTATCTTTACATTTAGTTTATAATTTGTTTTTAATTTCTATTTCTTTTGTTACTTTTTGAAATCTTAAGATACGTGTTGAAAAATAAAATTAAAAATAATGAATGTGTTTATTAACATTAAATTTGAAAGATCATTTACTGTCAGTATTAAATTAGATGTGTAAATTTATATATAAATCATATTATTTAACAATCAATAGCAATACGCATACAATGTATAAATGAAAATGATCTATATGTAATCTTATATAGAGGACTTTCAGAACCGTCAGAGAGATTTAGTTCAACCGCAGCAGCTCAGCCCTCCTGAATTTCTCACACGTCCCTGAAGCGCCACGAATTAATTTTTAAGAACAATCCCATGTATCGTAGAAGTACATTATAACTGAAAGTAGTGCCATATCTTTAAAAATTATCTGCGACTCTTATATTTCAAAAACTGCAACGTTTTCTATGATCTTGTGGTACTTTTAGATGCACGGAAAAACTCAATAATCTAAGAAAGGGTGATGCATAGAAAAGAGAAATGATAATAACGTAAACTGGACATCTATTTAAATTATTTGTTTCTCTCTTTGCTTTTCTTTCGTTCCATGCCATTTTTTAACTGACCTAAGATTTGCTTTTGTACTTGCTTTTGTACTCGCATCTCCTTAACTCAATTAGTCTAGAACAATGTATACACACTACTGTTATACATAGAATATGTTAGATGAGATAGAGGAAACCTAATAAGTACGCGCACCTTGCGTTTCTTCTCGATGTATTCCTAAACTCTAGAAGCCCTTCATGAACCTTCTCGTTTCCTCTCCTCCCTTTTGTTCTGATCTCTCTATATCTCTCTCTTCTTCCGTGCGCGCGCTCTCGCTGTTTCCTATCCCCAGGTTCTCTTGAAAGCTCATGAATTTCCAACACACCGCCACCCTGCCCGCTTCGCGTCGCGTTAACTCGAGTACCACGTTTGTCTACGCAAACACTCGCATATTTACGTGAAGGGATACACATAATTAGATACGTAACCCAGGTTGGCCTGGGTTCGCAGGAGTTAGCTTGTACGTGCTGGTATAGCTTGTGCATCCGTATATTCTGCGCTTATTCTGCAATCGAGGCGACCGAGCGTCCGCGAAAGAGTTGATTTCATCTTAACGATTCATAAAATGCTATAAAAATGTGTCAACGAATAAAAGGAAATTGAAGATACTGCAAAGTTATATAATTCTTATATAATGCTTCTCAACCAATTATCTATTTCTTTCTGCATCACAGTTCGAGGAAATAAAAAATCTTTTTCTTTCATTACAACTTAAATTAGATACAACTTAAATAATAATAAATAATAATAATAATAATAATAATAATAAATTTAAATAAAATAATTATTTAATCGATTAGTCAGAATGCTAAATGTTGCTTAAAATAACTACGATATGCTTATACAGGGTGTCCGACAAGTCACTAGCCAACCAAAAGATGGAGGTAAATTGGAGGTAGATGAGGTAGATCAAATAAAAAAGAAAAATCATGTACCATTTTGCAAAAATTGCAATAGTTATCGAGTAATTAATTAAAATGTCTGAGCAAACCAGCGCGTGGAAAGCGCGGACTCCGTAGGCATGTAAAATGGCTTTTTCTTTTTCGTTTATCCCAATCTACCTCCACCTTTTGGTTGGCTAGTCGGACAGCCTGTATAACAACATCAATACGTACATCTTCCAAGATTTTTATGTAAAACTTTGTCAAATTATCATAACAATATCTTCAATTGTACTCTCTAAATCTGAATCAGTGAATAGTCACTGATCATGCATACTATTCACTGTGCTCAGTCTAAAGTATGCCACTGAAATCAGTGAACTTTCTAAATCTGAATCAGTGAATAGTCACTGAAATCAGTGAAATTCAACTGGCAAATTAGTAAAACTTGGAATGCTGAATAATAACGAATAATAAAGGTGATATAACCAATAACGAAGGTGATATATTAGTTCTCTTCTACAATTATCTTCACTGGTAATATTAACGCAAAAGACACTGAGCACGCACGAACATGTCTCAGAAGTCACTAATAAATAAGTGAATAACGATATAACCACCGACGAATCAGTAAGCTTTGCCGCTCTCACTGATTGCGCAGCGCGTTCGGCCCTGTTTTATTGATTCAATAGCGATGCAAGACGTCACTGATGCAATCAGTAACTTTTCCACTGATTCAGATTTAGAGAGTACTTTTATCATTTTCTTTTCCATAAATTATTTCCTGTAATTCATTAAGCATGCATTTCACATTTTTCTCATAATTAATAATTGACAAGATAATTAATGAGTATTAGTTAGAGTAAGAGCGTTGAGTACAATGCATACATATGCATTTAAAATGCATACATATGCCTTTATACATATGCAGTTAAAATATTATAAGAAATTTGTTTCAATACTTTTGTTGGCGCTAGCAACACATACTCATAATCTGCGCTGCTACCATATGTCACAGTTTTTAATTCGACCGCGGTTTACCAGTGATTTATTTATTTGTGGCACGTATCTGTGACATTTCGCAGCTGCAACCGTAAATTACGAGAATATGGTCAGAGATTTAAATGAAAATTGACGATGATAAATCGTTGGATTTTTCATGAAAAGAGATAGCTTCAAATATCATCTCGCATATTATTTCCTACTCTTTTATTTATTTTCTTCTATCTTCAAATATCATCTCGCATATTATTTCCTAGTCTTTTATTTATTTTCTTCTATCTATATAGAATTAAATTGTTCTTATATAACGACATCAATTTATGTATCTACGATAGTAGGTAATCTACGATAGAGTAAAGCATTTTTTAAATTTTAATTTCAAATTGAAATTATATAATCTGATATTAACATAATTTCACAAACATAAATTTTACACAAATATAAACTGGCACATAGACGTCAACTAAACAAATTATTTGTTGATAATTTTTTCGCTTTTTTTAATCTATGCGCATTTACAAATTTATTAATAAGTCTTCCCGAAAATTTAAACGTATAAAAAGAGATCCACCTTACATTATCAAAAATTTTGGCAGCAGCGTGAATGTACAGTATGCCATAAAGTTTCTACCAAGTATCCGGCGTTTAACGATGAATTCTCGCCAGCATTTTCACTGGTAGAACCACTTGCAGTGGTTCGAGACGAGCGGTAGCATCGCCGGGATAAGGGCATAAATTCGCACCCACCTCGCGGCATATATCGTCGCGTACTTTATGCTCGCCCCGACTACTATATCTTTGCACGTGGCATGAGGGAAGCGTCGTAAGGATCGTGAGGAAACGCAGCAAGCATTTCAATTGGTTACTTCGATGCGTTCGGCCACGCTCTTGCAGACGAGAAGCGCGTCTCGTCTATTCCGCCCGCTAGAATTTGCAATTCCCACGTGCATAACATCGAAACTGAGGCGCGTGTGCGTTCATATTTCCGCTTCTGTTAGGAGCTTCTCTCTCCCTTTGAATTCGATGCGAGAAAAAAAGGCCAAAGCCGTGCGCTCATGCCGAGAGAGAATAACGCGACCGATAATGCCGCCGCGATGGATTCTCGGAGGAACAGTTTACGAAGTTGTACATGCTGCAAGAAGTAAACTCGAAGAGGGCTTATCTTGAAGCCAGATAAGGACAACGAATAAGAAAAGCAAAGGCGCTAACTTGTCATGCAGATTCGACTTTGTGTTTCTTCGATGATGCGTTCGCGCAAGAGGAATCATCCAAAATTTTGTGCAAATACTATACATACAATGTCTATTCTTCTCTTTATTATACGAAAAATTATTTTTATATTCTGCTTAATAAAAAAATCTGAAAAGTAATATAAAAATTGTAACATTTTATTCACAAACCGCATGTAAAATGTGAAAAAATAAATGCTGTCAAGCTTGCAATGTAACCATTTATGAGAAAAAAAGGTATCACGACTAATAATTTATCACCACTTTATAACGATTACTTTATCTACCACACGAGTAATCGTTATAAAAATTACAAAATTTTCTATTAATTGTGGAAAACAATTCTCAAGGTTTCGAATAAAGCCTAAAAGATTAAACAGTAATCAAATTCCAGTTATAGCTATTAAAAAGCTAATCGTTTGCAAGTAATCATTTATTACCTCACGCGCAACGGATAAGAAGAGCCTTCGAGCAATTTTGCTGGCGCGTACCATGCACTACCAGTAGTAAACGCTACGAACTCGAAGAACGTCCTCGCGATTTTCCTTTCACCGACAGTCCGCAATCGTAGTTCGTTTTGTAGGGTGTAGCGGGAGGGGGCTTTTCCTTGAGCCGAGAATTTCCTTTTGCATGCTATCGTGAATCGGGCTTAGTACATTACAAAAGCTCGAATAACGCGCATTTCCCGGGAATTTTCTCTTTTCGCACTTCTTCTGTTTTTTTGTCGCGTATCCTGCCACTCTTGTTAAACTTGTTTGCAAGGTGGGTCGTGAGCCGATAATAACGGAGGGAGGGTACCGCTTATTTGTCTGTTCAGTTTGGCGTAACGAAATTATTGCACCGCTGTAGGCGAGCCCTCTCATCGCTAACGTAATTGTGTCATTTACTAACCAAGTAATGTGTTTAGTTGGTGACTCTATATAAAAGGTGAGCATTCAATCGGGGCCACAGTTTATATCGGCTGCTCGGACGTAATGAACCGTAGGTGAGCTATCGATCGCCGATGCGATTTCAAACGCAGATCGACGGTGCGATTGAGATTTTGTTTCTCAACTCGAACGTTTGTAAAAGTGCGGTAACGGAAAACGTGGGGAAGGAAAAACGCAAGGAAGTGGAACGGAAAGTGAAAAGAAGAATGATTAAGAGGATATCGGAGTATGCTAGACCAAAGATTTGGTGCCCGCAAGAGGATTATCACTTGCCTGAGGATGGTATTTCTATGTCTACCGCTTCTGCCTTCCCGAGTTCGACCAACGAGAAGAGCGAAATTGCGATTTATCGCAACACCGGGGTGAAGCATGAAGATGGAGGAATTTTCGTTCTGCAGCCTTCGAAGACAATTGCCATCGATGCAATCCATCACAGGTATATTAATTAGTAACTCAGGATAAATTAGATAAATTAGCATTTCTAAGATTATTTCTAAACTTGAAATTATACCCTTTAGACTTTTTTGAATGCAAATAAATCTTGACGCTAAATATACAAACATATAACAATATGATAGTTAAACATTAAGATAACATATCTTTAATATACATTATTGTTATTATTTAAATATAGAAAACAGAAACAAAAACAAAGTTTTATAGCAAAAACTTTGAAAGTTTTTCCGACAAAACAAATAAAGAAGTAAACACGTTAAACAGAATTAATTTCTCAAATAATTCTTTCAAGGATATACGTTGGATACAAAATTCATCATTATATACCATTATATACTATTTTAATTTAATTTAATTAAAATTTTAATATAAATAAAATTTTATCCTTTTTTAATTAAAATCATATAATTTTCTTTAATCAGCAAATGTATAAATGATGATAGTTGACAAATGTTAACAATCAATTACTTTATCATTTTTAGTGTTTGTAGATTAATAGTTACGTATTTCATTATAATACTTGACTGGAGATTATCGACAAGATTTTCTCGTTTATCATAAACGCGGTACAATTTCCGATAGATTAATTGACAGAAGCGTATTCGGACCGTCGATCCATGTCGCTTTAGTAGTTCACCGATTAACGGATTTAGTCGGCCGGAAATATTGAATAATTTGGTACTAAGCTGTTACTCTGCTCGACTAACAAATTAACTAATCGCGCGATAAATGCGATGAAATATGATTCGTAATACACAGTATTACAAATGTGTATCTGTAAGTTGAATTATTACATAATTTAAAAAGAAATGTTAATGTTTTTCCAATAATTTTTGTAATGGAAAAGTATGGCTCGTTATATTATATAAATCTGTACATTTTATTAAATTCTTAATATTTCTCAATGTTTGAAAAATTTGCAGATTATATTATATTTTATAAATATACTGTACTATAAATCAAAATATAATATATTGTACTGTGCATATTAATAAATATAATATTTTATTTATTTAAGCAGAATATAAAAAAATAATTAAAAGCCAATTGAAATTTACAAAGTAAATAAAATTAAATATTTGATCACAAAACAAGATAAGAACGTATATGGATAAAAATATTTGTGCATTTTAAAATATTTTTATATCTTTGTTTAAACTTATAACTTTTATTTTATATTAAAAAATTATTTTTATATAAATAAGAAAATACAATTACAATAATAAGTGAAACAGAAGAAAAGCAGTCAATTTAAATAAAAAGAAAAACTTGAGTAAAAGAAATTAGGACATAACCTTGTGATTATATGAATAGCTTAAACAGTTTATTTTTGTTTTAAAATATGAGATATCGCATTATTTATAATTTTAAACATCTTATACATGCTACAGCATTTGGCTTACAAATTCCTAAGTCTAAATTACACCTTATTCATTATTTAAACAAGAGACTACAATTACCCTTTCCATCGCAACATTTACAGTTATTAGGCAACATTTATAGTCAACTTGTAGTATTAAAAATAATAATTCCCTTTACGTTGCAAAATATGCATTTAATTAATAAGTAATATGCATTTAAGACCTAAGGGTTAAAAATTCTTAAATTTCATTTGCGGTATTTCTATTAAATAGAGCAACTAAAACAGATGTAGTATGTAGTAAACAAAGCGACTAAAACAATTGAAATAAAACAGAAACCCGACCGACTCGTGCAAAATGAAAACATGTTACGCGACTCGTCTCTAATGAAACGGCACGCCCGAAAAGGAATAAAAACGTGTCGGTACCCGGGTCTCGTTCTGAACGTTGTTCACGTGCATCTTCGCAGAGAATTCCTCGCTCGGTATTCCTCAACGCATGCACGCGCGTGCCATTTGTTCGGATCAGTGTCTGCGCAGAGATGCAGCACGGATGCAGAGTCAAGAGACGACTGCAGTTACGAGCCGCGACTGCGACGGCGGCGCTCAATATATTCTTTCAGCACGTGTGGTCCAGACGAAAGGTATAACGCCTAGTCCCCTTAGAAAATATATCCTCGATCGTCCCGGCATTTTTGATCACCGCATCGAACGCATTCTGATCGAGTGATTTTATAGATACTTCGCCAACAATGCACGTCCAAGAACGTTTTCCGCAATCCGCTTGAACCGTGAAGAAATTTATATTTATTATGACTTTAATTTATATTAGTATATAAGTAATATTAATTGCAACATTTATTTTAATTGATGGATATTATAACTTCTAATTATATCACTTTAAAAATTAATCTACAAAAAATTAGTATATTGAAAAAACATTAGATATTATTGGAATAGTGTCGGAAATATTTATATCGTTTGTACGAACAGACAATTAAAGACGATTCTTCCAATAAATTCTTTCCTTACATGCCAATTGCATTTCAGTATGTCTATTCTCGAGTTTTACTTATTGAAGCAATATTTCAACAAATCCAAATTCACTATCGTGAGGCATAATATCACCGATTATCGAATTAGAGTAATGCCGAGGATATTTCCGTCGAAACGGTAATAAATTCGAATGGAAGCCAAGTGGGCCGAAATATCAAAAGAAGCCAAGATGGTAGCGGCTTCTTTCGCAAAATGTATAAACCTCCGTCCCTCGTTTCCAACTTGGAAAAAGCATCGCGACGGCGAGGTTCTTTCCATTTGGACGAAAATAAATTGGTAGGTGAACTCGCTTTCCTGAAGTTGCTCGCCACTACCCCCGCAGAACAGCAAAGAGAGCAAAAGCTGCCACGTGGCTCTTGCCTCAGAAGCTGGACGAGCGGAAGAGGGTTTACATTGATCAGCAAATCCCATCGATTTCGCCATTAAATATTTACCGTGAACAGGAAGCCCGAGTGAAACCGTTAAGCTTGTGGCTTTGCATCGCACTGCAAACAACTCTACGACTATAGAAAAGTATTTTTTGTCGTCCTTTTTTATGCAATTGAAGGTTAACAATATTTTACGAAACATGGAAATATGAATTAGTTTTCATAAACCAGCAACTATATTTTTGTCGTAAAATTTTTTCGCACCCGCGGTGCGGACATATCATAATAGAATATTTATATTTAAAAAATAAATATGCATACATTAAAGATTTACGTTAATGATTTAATGATACTTTACAAATCTTGTAAACATGCATTTTCTTTTTTTCTAACAACATTTCAAATTTTATAAATACAAGAATTAGAGTAGATCTCATGATAGTAACTGGTAACATATTAATAATATTAAATTATTTTTATTTTACTTCGAGGTCAAGCTAACACTATTATCTATATTAGATTCGTACTCTGAAGAAAATTAATATTTATTGAGAACCTTATGCAATTGCTGCTTAAATTATTAATAGTTATATAACAGAATTCAAATATGCACTTATTAAAATTTTTTCAACACTAATTTGTCTAACAACATTTCAAATTTTATAAATACAAGAATTAGAGTAGATCTCATGATAGTAACTGGTAACATATTAATAATATTAAATTATTTTTAAAAATTAGAAAGAAGTATGTTTAATTCTGTACTCAAATTTTTACACAACATATACCCATGGTGAAACTGTATTGCAGTTAATAGTCAATACGTAAATGGATAATTGTATATAAAGGGTATATACTATATACATATATATGACAGAAAATTTACGATGGAAAATTACAAATAATAAAGATAAGATTGTATGCGCGATAAAACCATGAATTGTGTCACCAAAGAAAAAAGCGAATGCTTACAACATATTCAATTGAATGGTATTTTCAATTAAGCTTAACTATCTTCTTAGAATAACCGCATTTCTAAGCAAATCTTGCAAAATTTTATTCTGCCGAATCTTTATTTATTTTTTTATATCACATAATTTCCCAAAATTTTATGCAAGATTTGGCTACTGATTTTTAAGTATAGACAGACTTCGATCAATTTATTAAGATTATAAGAGTTTTGTATTTATTTTATTGTACAAAATTATATTCGTCTGAGTGTAATTTTCAGTAAATATTAATATTTGCGTTACACACAAATTATTAATTAAAAAATTATATTTATTATGTAACTTCAATATATTTTTAACATAGTAACTTTTTCCATTCAAGCGAAGAAGTTGCTTTCAATCATTTTCGGTCATACTTTTTGTAATTATTGCTTTATATCACAAAAGTGAAAAAGAATAGCACATATGAAACATTGTTCGTAGTTTCCAATTTATTATGGAAAAGTTTTTAAATTCGGACGGTATTTTTATTTTTAAATGTTGGTGTGTAAAGAGAGTACAAAACTTTTATAAAATTATAAAAAAATTTCGAAATTTTTCTCTAGATTTTATTATATTTTCAAATGACATAATTTTATTACAGAATAAAATGTTATTAAAAATATGCCATAATTATAAACAAAGGGTAAAAGCAAAAAAATATGATTATAAATTCTTCTGTTTAATACATGAAGTTACTACGTTAAAAATATAGGATCTAAGCAATAAATATAATCTTTTTATTATAATAATTGATGTGTATATATATAAAACAAATATTATAAAAAAATTATATCAAAACGAACAAATTTCTGTAATAAAGCAAAATTGATTTAACAAGTCTAGTAATTACATTCAATGTAATTACAATCACAACTCAAACTAACAATTCATTGAAGGCCATCGTAAATACCGATTGACAATTGTAATACTCTTACATTGTATTAACATGAATTGAAAGAGAGACAGAGAGAGAGGGAGAGAGAGAGAGCGCATTGATAAATACAATATACTCGATCAACGAAATATGATACATTTATTAATGCTAAAAGCTACTACTTATCTATTTCACTTCTCCTATTCTTTTTGGAATCTTTAGCAATTCTTTCGTGCCTCCTATCTGTATCTTCAACTTCCAAAGAAGATACGGATACGAATGATTATTTATTCACTCTTAAGACGGCAAGCACTCGATTTGTCAAGCTTGCGCGAAATCGAGTCGGTCGTTATAACGGTCCTTTTCGCGGAATGTAAAGCTTTCGCGAAGGTTTAGACAGGTTGGTAGCCTAACACGTAGGCGAGCCCCGGACCGAGAATGCCGATGTATTTGCATAATTGTGCGTACAAATTCCGAACTTCGCCTGAGAAGGATTTGCCGCGCGCATGACGCCACCGTCGCGGTTAGCGTGAAGTCTAGCGGAGAGAGAGAATCGTACCTAATGAATTATTTATGCGAATGCACGTCCTTTTAAAAGCTATCGTAATTCCATCGCAATGCTGGTTTGCCTTGCTTCGCCGTGCAGAGAAGCATAAGTAATGATGCCTCATGAACAAATTCATCAATTTAAAAGAAAAACAAACAATTTACTCAAATAATATCGATATAAATTTCGCGAATTATGATTGTAGGATAGTAATTTCCGTTAAAAAAAAGTAATACAGCCACGCGCAAGTTGTCCCAATCTTACTCGATTTTACTCTAATCTGTAAGAATAAAATATGCAATAATGATATAATATGTATAATCTCTCTAATTGTAAGTATATATTGGAGACCTGCGCGAAAATAGGTATGAGTCACCGCAGTGCGTTACACGCAAGATATTTTCGGGATCATTTAGAAATCATCTGGCGACAAGATTCATATGTATGTTTCATAAGAAGCTAAAATATCACAGAAAAAATCAATCAAATCAGAAGGCTTGATTAATTCACGTCATTGCTTGCAATAGTACCGCGATATTTGTTATTAATGAAAAAGTAATAAATTAAATTTATTATTTTATTTTTAGATAAAAAAGACGTAGAAAGAATAAGGAATAAGGGAATTATATCATGTAAAACTGTTTCACAAACGACTTAGCAATAAACTAATTTTTATGCTCATAATAATGTGCGAATGTTTAAATATGCATACGTGCACGAACATATCGGCTATTAATACGAATCATACAAGAAAATATATAAAAATTATGAACTTGTTTTCTCGCTATACTAGACTTTGCTTGGAATCATTATCAAGTAAAGCTCTAATGTTAGAATCTTATTAAAATCTCTTATTTCTGAATACACAAAATATCCCACAACGGCCGTATAATATTTTAAGAACTTATTCTGAAAATTAATTAGAGTTGAAGATCTAATATCAAATTTTAAAATAATTTCCGAGTTATAAACAATCAAAATTATTTAATAATATCACATAAAGTTTTCACTCATAACTGCCCGTATAAATGTATCGATCTGTCATCTGTTATTGATTTTCATATAACTTAATTACAGACTATATTAAATTATGAAATACAAATATATTCGAGTTATAATAGGTCAAAATAATTAATATTTCAAGAAATAATTATTGCACACATAAAGTAATTATCAATAATTAAGTCCACAGGCAACAAAAAATAATCGATAACAAATTACTCATACTATATAGTTGCTATGCCGTTATCCCATGCCTTCCTGGGCCTCTTCTCTTTTGTACCTCTATTCATTCTTGTTCCTTCATTCACCTTGTTTCTCACTTGCGAAAACACAGTTAATTGCGATCATGTAATAATCATTAGAATATAACCATCGTAGCATTTTGCACGATACTCCTGACATTAATTGTATGCATCGCGCATTTTATTATTGTTATGAGAAAGTAACATAAAAAAAATAGAATCGCATAAAACTACAATTCGCTCGACACGATGTTACGCAAATTAACGTAATGAACGAACTTCGAATGGCAGAAGGTTTTAATAAATCATCAATGTACAAAAATGTCATATTTATGCTACGCGGTATATAAATATTAAAACATGAGGTTAATTATGACAGTAGTTACTAATTAAATTCATCGCCCTCAGACCGAAGTCGATCCGTTTTGTACACGCAAAATTCCGTTTAATGATAAATAAATTGGAAAATAGCGTCGAAAACTTTACTCCGATATCATGTGATACGATACGATTAATAAAGTCGAGTTAATGGTTAATTAAAACGCAATGGACCGTCCAAAAATATACAACCAAAATTTAATATTGCACGCTTAATACATTTATGTACAAATCTTGTGAATTATGTATATTATTAATAAATGCTCGATATATCACAAATTTTCATTACTTAAATCACTTGCAATTCATATATTACTCCGCGCTCTTAATCCAGAAATGATAAACAAGTTCTATTTAATTCGGCGAAATTTCAAAGTGCGTGCAAAATATATTAAAATCCAAGCATTGTTAAATAAGCATTATCGCACGTAAATATCGGAAGGAAACAACTTATAATTTTAATTTTTTATCGTGTTTATGCTTATTTTAAATGAATAAATCGCTCGAAATGTCTGCTTCGGTAAATATCGCCTCGATACGCTTACGAATCGTTTATCATGAAAGTCAATTAATCACGCAGTCAATTAATCGCCGTAATAATTGTATAAAGCATAATTGGATTTAATATCTCCTGGTACTTGTCGCGATTGAATTTCGAGGAATAAAGCGATTATACACGAAGCAATTCACGCTGCTACTTGTTCGCTCGAACAAGTTGTCGCGCAAACGGCAGTGTGACGATCTTGCGTACATAACAACTTATAGTACGTCGGAAAAACAAGTGCCAAGGCCATGTATCTTGACCAATTCCTTGAAACAACTAAATACTTATCGTGAAACAAATAATAAATGTATAACAAATGAACAAATATTCTTGTGTTAAATTGGTGTTCTTCGCATTTCAAATTAGTTTTGAAAAATTATGGGCTCTTATTAATTGCACATTAAAAAACAAAATTTATCTTATTTTTATCAAAAAAAGTATTTACATAACTTAATTATTATTATTTTTTTTATCCTGAGAAGAGATATAATTTATTATAATTTTAATAAATCAAAGAGAGAGAAATAAAATTAAATTATCACATAAAGATGTGTATAACAATTTTATTTCTTAATTTATTAAAATTATATACAACTTTACTCCTTTCAATATGTAAAAATTTGTAAAAAACATTAATAAATTAATTTACATTTTTTTTCAAATCAAAGATAAAGTTTATTTATCAAAATTAGACTTAACATTATATTTAATAATTATTTTTAAATAAAATAACTAAAATTTTGAATATTCAAATATTCAAAATTTTATTTAAAAAGGAATTAAATTATTTGCGGGAATTAAATAATGTGATAATTAAAATATATTACTATAATAATCAACTTGTCAATATCAGTTAATTGTTATACATAATTATACATATATCTAATATGTATTGCATATAAAAAGCGCATGTTACAAATTAAAAGGCAAAATTAGTAAAATCAAAAAATTCGATAAAAATTAATATATTACCTGAGATTCAAGAATATATATAATAGATAAATGTAATCGTAATTAGAACTTGAGAACAAATACTCTATGCAATATCATTGATCAACGTTAATCGCTTAGGTTAAAAATTATTGCAACTTTGACATTTTTGTATTAGACATTTGCCTTTAATTAATCTCTAAAATGTCATTAGTATTGTATAATGTTTGAAACTATCTATATATATACTAGCTTTTAAGCCCGCGCTACGCGCGGAAGTACATCATATAGTTCTGTGCCTGTATAAGTGTCAATTTGCATTATAAATCGAAATTTATAATAAAGAGTCAGCTCAAGCATTCCAGGTACGGACATTAAGACGCAACAAACTTATTTTAAAATGATTTATCTATTAAATCGTATTTAATCGAACGTTTTCGTCCTTCTTTTGGATCATCTTCATTTTTTCACGAAAAGAAATCTTCTTCTTAAAAAAAATTAAACCCATCGTCGCCATCCCCGAAAAATTTTAAAAATTTGGGCACCGGCTTCAAGAAAATCGATCTATTAATGAATGAGTAGTTCGCGGTCAGACAGACAGAGATTAGAGACTTATACATATTCAATCGCAAGAAGGCAATCAACAGGAAGATGATTTCTCATGGAAAAACAAGTAAAAATTACGAAATTAAATCAAAATAAAAAATTATTTAAATATTAAAATACCCAAGTATGGTAGCAGAGTGACATTAAAGGATAACATAGTGTTGTCTAATTGACCAAAATAAATTTACAAAATGCATGTAACATGTATCATATCACTATGTCGTCTTTTAATGTCATTCTACTACTGGGTAATGTGCATCCTTTAAATTTGTACATTGATTGGGACAAAGTTTTTTTTATAACAATTTAGGAATTTATAATAATAGAAGCACTATCATATATATCATTATAGATTTTAAATTTCCATATGTAGATGATTACGACTCTATCAAGCTTTTCAGTTTTTATAATTTATTTTCAATGATTTATCATTTAGATAATATTAGATTATATTTATATTCTATTTATTGCTCTAATGTGTTATAGTGAAAAGAAGCAATTCATATCGATTTCTTGCTGATCGGCATTTTTATGCGGAGAATTCTCGAAGAACTTGTAGATGTAAAATACGAAAATACAAAAAGATATTGTTGATGCAATTAGTCCTTTATGTCACTTCCCTCGCAACTTGTCATAAATTGTCGGAAATATTCTCGGTCAGACATTTCAGTTAAAAACATAGAATGATTATACGGAGCCGTAGGCAACGTGAAAAAAGAAGCCATGTAAGCGACATTTATCTCCATTAGTATCTATCCTGCAACACAGTTGCAAAGCACTCCGTAACACAATTGCAGGGCATCCCGCGCTTTCATAGTCGCTCACACGCGACTCTTTTTACGATCGTAAATGCGTGCTGATCAAACGAATATCTTATTACGAAGGTACGTTTTACTTGTCAAACAAATCACAAGAAACAGCCGCAAGGCGTGCCCACTTCGAAAGATTTACAAAATGCATGTAAAATGTATCATGTCCTTTGATGCAACCGCCCACACACGATCCCTCGTTAACATTTCCAATACACGGTCGCATTCGATTCAGAGGCTAACGCAATATACATTTCCTAGCTATTTATTTAATGATACATTTATTTATAATATCGATAAAATGCAACAAACATTTGATGAAAAGCTCTATTTGCTCTAATTAAATGTCAAATTTAATCAATTTTATCAATTTTAAATAATGCTTATAAATATCATAATAAGAATTTTAAATATAATAATTTAATTAAATGGTTTAATTAAAATTACTTAAAAATTAAAAGAATAATGCAAAAGCAATATGATCCGTTTTGATCTTACATCTTGTCTCATATCTTCGTATTTTATACAACATTTATCAAGATCCAATAAAATCTACTAATACAATATAAATGTTTAATTGTAATTTAATTAAACTATATTAAACTATATTATATCAGAAATTCAATGCTGGACATCCAAGCTTACTCTATATTTCACTCGCAATTATATCTCGATATAGCAACTATTTTCTTATTCATTAGATGTCAAAGACGAAATATTATTTACATACACTATTACACAAATGTATTTAACATTTTGAAATTAAGAAATTAACTGAAGGATTAATCACCTGAAAATGCATTTTGCATAGAAACGTTAACAGAAAGAATAGTAAAAATAATCTATCTTAATGCTATGCTCAACATTTATTAAACAAATAAATTGTCATTTAATAAATAATAAACATATTTTATTGATATAGACGATTTCCCGTTAATTTCTTTTTCTTTCTGTGTAATGCATAAAACACGGAATACATTATCATTTATGAATTTTTAACGGGATGCAGCAGTAGTACGGTTGAAGATAATTCAATGCACTCATACATTATTCCATGGCCATGACATACAAGCATCCGTATATAGGGGTGCTCTAAATAAATTATTTTAGCGATTTTTTAGAGTTAAAGATTACTACGTGCTGCGGTTGCATGGAATTACATATAATAATATTAAAAAATTCAGAATTGTAATTATCTCGAAGAAATCTCAACTTCAGCACGTTACAAATTATGTATTATATTGGCAAAATATCGTTAATTTGATTTTGTAATAATTATGTAATATACAATAATGTAAGAAATTAAATAATATAATAAATAAATTATATAATATTAAAAATGAATTTTTGATAGTCACTATATGTTTTGTCTTTTTCTTAGAATCTAAAATTATATATAAAATCCAAATTAAATTGAACAACTTAGCACGATAAAAAATACAATTATTATTTATATACTTTCTGACTTATTTAGATGTTGCTTTCATAAATGTTTATGTAGAATTTTTATTGTTCAAATAGAGATAAAAGTTCCTTCTAAATTATATCGTACTTAAATCATTGAATTTTGTTGATTTCTTTATCTACATATATTGTCTTCTTAAAAATGCAATAATATTAAGCATAATAATTTTAACCGATCATTAATTTAAGAAACTACAGTTTGAGTATGATATAAATCAAAAGATCCTGGAAAAGTTTCAAGCGTACTATATCTTGCACACTTTACGAAGGCGAGAAAGAAGCACGTTATCGTCATTTGTATCTCCCTGTTATACCTATATAAATATTAGATTCTAAGAGATACGTGTGTGTGTGTGTGTAAGTATGCGTGCATACGCGCCCGTATCTGCGAGAGAGAAAAAGACAGAGAGTAAAATTGCGTATTAATATTAAATTTTCTCGAAAGTTCGCAGTAAAACGACATCGTGACCGATAGCTCAGTTAGATACTGCAACGTTTCGCCGCAACTATTTAAATTTTTATATTTCGCAATATTTCTCTTGTCAATGTTGTTTTATTTGAAAAATACTGTAATGATTTGATAAAAGCATTCAAATTATCAAGAAAAATATTTGCAATTCCAGTTTACAAAATGCATGATTAAGATAAATTAACAATGTCGATGATTACGCAATATTATGCAAGATAAGATCAAATGCATTATATAAAGTGATATCCAATGCATTATCTAAAATAATTTTCAATAATTTATTTACTTATATACACAAGATGGCTCTTTTATAAAAATATTTAATTATTATTTGTTATTAAAAAGTAATGGAAGATATACAATATATATATAATTTTAAAAAATCTCATATAATATCATTAAATTTTTTTATGACACGTATTGTACATAAGATTGAATTGTAATATCAAATTTTGTGATATTCTGATGTGATAGTAAAATTATACAGAAAGAAGAGCAATCTCTCTCCCTAACCTCATTATTTGAAGGTAATAAAACAGAGACCGCTTATAATATTTGTTAAAAACTCCTAGAGATATCATTAAACGTAAATAACAAATACGTATATAATTAAAATAATTAAAATTCTATTAATCCATATTCCAATATCATTAACTGCGCATTCCGTGTATCCTATGAAATCATAATTACTTCCCTGAGGATATAGTATTTCTCGCAACGCTATATTTTCACCGAAATTTCGTTTCCCTTTAAACGAACTTCAGTATATGGCGTACCAGCACGCCTCTCGTGTCCCGTAAGGAAGATCCTGTGGGCGAATTTATCGAAGCGCGCCCATGGGGAAAGCATCGTAACACGTTGCACGTTGTATCCCAGACCGGTTGCACCTGTTTCTCTGGGGTGAAAATCCCATGGGTGGTCCATAATGGCGACCGGGGATATTGCCTTACGATCGCGATTATGTAAATATTTTTATTGTAACATCATATTTTCAACCTATTTTTGTTTAATATAAAGTACACATTTCTTTCTTAGTCTTAGGTCCGAATTTATAGACGTTTCTCAGTTGTCAAGATCAGTCTCTCTTTATCTCACTAACTACGTTTTACCATATGTGTAAGGGCGCGGCCAGACTACGCGAATATTCGTGATTCGAGCATCGTTCATCCTTGTTTATCATTTGATAAACAACAAGGATGACATGACTCGAATCACGAATATTCGCGTAAAACGCGCATAGTCTGACTCCGCCCTAACAAAGACAGACTGATCTTGAGAACTGAGAAATGTCTATAAATTCGGACCTTAATCTTTTCTTTAATATTTTAATAAAAATTGAGATTTTTAAAATATAGTATCAACAAGGAAATCATAAAGTATGTAATTCACATGTAAGATGTAAAACGCATTTTTCGTTGGCGTCTAAATATATTTATAGCATAACGGAATATTCCATATACATAACTCTAAAGCCGGCTCTTTTCGCGACGATTCGTCATGGCGGTTGACAGACTAAATACCGCTCCCGACGAGTTTTTTTTCTACAAAGGACTAGCTCCTTCTGTCACGAAGGAATACAACATACCAGGAGGACATAGACGGGGAAAATATGTCCGCTACGTTCCGCGCGCATTATAAAGCACCTTTTGCGGACATATATATATACGGGGCGGCGGTAAGTCCGACGAGAACCCGCGGGGGTGACGTGCGGTAACAATATATATATGTATACCGAGCGACGGGCTGGAGCGGAAGTATACATAAATATACATTTTTATGATGAATATACTCGGAGAAATATATATCACCCCATGGAGAAAAGATCCCGAAGTTTAGCAGTAACGTTTAAAGGTTGTGGAGTGGGTGGAGGGGTAGTTTAGGGTGGGCGTTCGAGTATGGTACATCGCATTGGTAGGATTCGTAAACGGATGTGAAAAGATACGTCAAGTTTTTCCCGGAATATTTTACATCCTCTATTCCTATCCGTACCGGTGGTATTTCTTGTCGAATAGTCTGATGCATCATGTGTGACTTGTGTATTTGCGACAAA
The DNA here is from genome assembly GCA_003063835.1 of Aphaenogaster floridana. Lineage (NCBI taxonomy): Eukaryota > Metazoa > Arthropoda > Insecta > Hymenoptera > Formicidae > Aphaenogaster > Aphaenogaster floridana. The sequence goes on along the minus strand of NJRP01000101.1, from coordinate 247,446 downwards.
TCAACACGTGTCAATATTTACTATATAAAAAACGGTTTTATGAATAAAATTCAATGCATTACGCTTTGAATCATCACGCGATAGTATATTAATTAACTCTTAAAATTCTTTTAACCGAGAATAAATAAGACAAACTCGCCACAGTATCCACAAAATGGATTATCCAGCCATTGAGATGGACGTAGAAGACGTTCTCGTTTACCCCGCGGTGTCGTCAAGAGAAACGGGAATAATAGAGAGATTCACGATTTAAAATCCCTACTCTTCACAGTGCACGTTCCGCAATTCCGGAGCACTGATTCCATCCGTAGAGATCTTATCACAGCTTTCTCCGCTTCGCATTTAATCTTTCTCGCTCGCCTCTGAGTGAATTCCATAAAACGTAGCGCCTCTTAAACTCTCTCGAGAGCACTTCCGGTCCGTTGTTCCATTTTTCTGCTACTCAGCTCGGCTCGATTACGAGAGACAGTCGCTTAGACAGCTCTTTGGCTCTTGCGGGCTAATTTGAAGAACGAGAATCAGTCAAAAAATTAGAAGAGGATAAGCGATAGTGGATAATGCTTGAAAATTAATTGAATTTCTAGAAACTCATTTATTATTGTAAAATAATTGCAAAATATCAAAGCTGTACGTGTACACTGTACAGCTAATCAAATATATCACCGAGAGCAGAAAAATACATGCTGTATTTATTATTCTTGCTTATCAAGCGACGCGGTAGTCGTGACGCCAAGTACATAAAAGAGCAATTGCCTATATGATTACAAAGTGCATAACATCAAACTGCCAATATCATTGCAAAACGCGTAAAGTCAAGGCGCGCTAGTACCTTTTTCGGAATTTTCATGTTAAATAAATTTTCAACTATAATATCTCAGGAGCTAAACTTGTAATCAAAAATCTAAAAGCACTTTTGTAATATGTATAATATTGATGCAAACTTTCAATTAAAACAAGTCCGATAAAAATCAGTACAATCATTCTTGAGATTTCGTAATCTATTCCGAAAATTTTACTATTTTTCTGATTCAGACCTCACATACAAAGCAATTCACGCTCATATACAAAACGATATTGTCCCTGTAGGAGCATTCAAGGTTTTTTATTATATATTTGAGATCTCACGTACAAAGCGATTCATGCTACATACAAAACGATTCAGGCTTACATACAAAGCGATTTTGTCCCTCTAATAGTTTTGAAACAGAAATGGGGAGAGAGGAAAACTCGGAGAGAGAAAGGGGAGGGGGAGGGGGAGGGAGAAGAACAGAATATCCTATGCTCAATATACGAATTATTCCCAGACACGCTAAGTTTTTTGTTTTATACTTTACTTTGTTTCATACTACTACTAAAGATGTATGTGTCATATCATAAAACATTGCCAAAAATGTAAATATAAAATTTTCGTAGATTGTTCTATTATTATGTTTGATTATCTGCGCAAAACTTGAGCACACACAATTCTCTTATTGGTTTCAAAGTTATTTGATTTTTTATTTGTCTTATGTAAAAGCGCATTTTGTAGCATTTATTTGCAAATTTGACGAGGAAGGAGCATTACAAATTAAATCAAAATTGTCACATGCACTAATAAAACCCTAATAAATATTTGTGTCAAAGTTCATTTGGATTCCCTTACTCGTTTGAAAGTTATTTACCTAAAACTGCATATAGTCTGCATATTGCACTGCATAAGTCATTTTAGGCTGCGCGTTCCGATATTTATAGCAGTGCTAAAAATCTATAATATACGTTACGTGCACTACAGATTTTCAATATCGGAACGCAGTCTTAGCCTCAGCGCCTTGAAGTTGATTCAGAATATATTCACGATCAAAACTTTTTGTCGTCGATTATGAAAAATATTAATTTCAAATATTTCCTTTCTTGAAGACGTTAAAAATCATGTTATTTTACGATAGTTTAATTCCTTATATAATACAAATTTATATATTTCCTGATCCAGACAATATAAATCTAAGAAAACTGCAGTTTTTATCAATTTTAATAACTTTTAGCTAGTATTGTACAATCCAAACATCTTTAAATGCGTTATATACTGTAATATTTTCAGAAGTGTTTTTAAGAGTTAAATTTGGCAATATTGCTTGGCAAATTAAATAGATTTCGTATCTATTTTTAAACAGTTAATTTTTTATTTAACGTTACATACAGCTTTGAATGTGTTTTATGTACTTGGCGTACTTTTTTTACCTTTGTAAAGTCTTTCTTTTATGAGATTATCTTTACTTAAAAATTATTCAAATTTTCTTATAAATGCAATGTGTTAATACATTAAAAATATAAGTTTATATAATCGCTTGAACTGATTTTAACCGGAAAAATCTTGCGTTAGGCGCTTTGCAATGATATTTACTTAAAAAGACTTGAAAATTTAATCAAGTTAAATATAAAGACAAAGAATATAAGGAGTAAAATGTGCACATCAATATAGATTAAATACTGGCTCCCTTACGCCTGAATGCGCATATAATTAGTTATTTCTTGGAAGATTCAAAATGTCTGAATGTAAGACATTGTAAAAATTTGTACCAATTCCATCTCCTAGCATAAGCATGCACTGACATTGCACCAACATTAGATATCGTGGTTTTCTGCTGTGTCGATGGAACCAAGGGACTCGCTCTTCTTTTCTTCTTGAGGAAAGGAAGTCCTCTCAAAGTTCGTCCGATAATCGACCGGCTGAGCTTCAAGGTCACCTTTACTCTGCGCATACGTAGCGGGAATTCTGAATACGGGTGACAGGCCGGGTGTGCCTTTTCATGACCAGATGTCGGCAGTCTACCCGTAACCGGTTCGATCCAGAGTGTACCGCGCATGGAGCAACGCGCATTCCCATTGACCAGTCTGTAGTTGGAGGAGCCGTGCACTCGGGCATTTAGTAATCGTACGACGTCGTTGGGAACATTGTGCGCTCTTTAACGTCAGTCTCGTCACGGTGCTCCGTCTTCGCACGTCTCGTAAGACGTCTCGCCACATCGAAAGACGCGTATCGAGCAGGCGATCGGCTATCAAATCGTATAGGGCGCGATTGATTCCAATTACGCACGTTTCCTTTAAGACAAGATAACCTTACCACGATCGAGGCGCAAACGAGCCCATTAAGATTTTCATAGTAATCGCGTTTAAAGACCGCGCGAAAGCTGCAACTCTTCTTCAGTACGCGGTCCCCGCAGCGGAACTCACGCAGGAAGAGGTGAGTCCCAGACCAGCTGTCCTATTCACCTGTCTACACCCTCCTGCCTTTTGTCTGCCATCCCTTCGGGAGTCTTTCGACCACTTCGACCTATCGATCAGCGCTGCGTCTGTATAGTTCGAATTGAGTGTGTTCGATGTCCGCGCTCGTGAAACCGCGTTGGTGTTGGTTGCTTGCACGCGCGCGCATCGGTATCTCGCGTTCGCACGCGGACCTCGTCATCGTTATCGTCGACGGAGGTTGCAACGGCGAATCGCGGTCGGTGACGTTGTGTCATGCGGCGCTGCGAAGGTCGAACCTGGCGTGCTAGATCGATCGCGCACCAACGACATCGCGCAAACGATCTCGCTGTAGCGTCCCTTCCTAGGCGAATTGGTTCCATCGGGGCAAGAAACGGTAGGGAAACGGGGTTAGACCGGACAATCGATCGTTCCCACGAAAGACGTTGCAAAAATAAAATAGCCAGTGGTAGTCGTCAATTCTCGATCGAGTACACCTGCTCGCACGCTGTTACGTACTGCGATTTATAGAAATCGATCCTATTTCTTTATTTTTTACCAACTCTCTCTCCTTGTATTTTCAAAAATTTTAACATTTAATAGAAGCTACTTTAACTAAATTCGCAAGAGACATGTAAGCGATGCACGCGGACAAAATCACCTCCTGCTCCTAGACTTCCTAGGAATTGGTTTTGTAGAGCATGCTTACATAACGACAACTTTCACGGAACAATAATTCTCAGTATTAAATCTCAAGCTTAATAACTGCAAGAAGTTAACTGATAACTTGTAATTATTATTCAATAATTATTAAATAATCTGCGTCTCATAATATTCTGTTTTATAAACTTTTAAATCAGTAATTAGAAAAAAATTTATAGCTTTAAGTTGATATTTCGAAAAGACCAAAAAAATTTTCAGTTATTAAGAAAAATTTTTATATCTTTTCTGAAAATAGAAGCAAACAAAAACCATCGCGTCCTAATTCCTACCAACGTTTAACAATTATCTTACCCGCTATCTGATCGCAGACGTAACAGCTTGCAGCTGCTTCCACGACGCTCGAAGCATGCAGGATCAATGCTATATGAGTTGCACAACGAAAAAAATAATCTCGGGATACGAGAGTAAACTGTTAGCAGTGATAAGATTTCTCATCGGATCGACAATGTAGTCTTTATTTTCAAAGCTATGCGTTAAAATCAGCTATGATCATACAAAACGATATTAACTTTGATAGAAAATTTTATGCTAAAGTGGAACATAAAGAAGCATATATGTATTAAAATTCTTTTTCTTAATAATTCATATATACTATAAAGGTTTACTTTATCATGCACATTATTCACATTGGAATACAGTAACTGAGGAAGAGATAAACAGATTAGCGATTCTCAATTATTATGTTATTAATTAATATACACTTTTACAACAAAAGATTTAACAAATTCAACCTAATAATCTAGAAAACTGAAATGTGAACAAAAGTTCATAAATACGTTTCTTTATGTAATTTAATTATTGCAACAATTTGAAATCTGTTAAATTGGTCTGGTAAATAAAGCGAATACCAGAAAAGTTCAACTCAAAACTCAATTATATACATGATATTCAATTATATAACGACATTCTATAATAATTATATGAAAAATACTTCAACTCACATTGATATTTATAAATATAATATGCTCCTTTATTCATAGCTGGTATTAATAATGACAGCTTATATAAAACGATCGACCACATAATCTCGACGATTGCAATCCTTCATCGCTCGATCAGTCATTAGCCATCAGTCGTGAATCAATGTTACACTTGAAAATTATGTAAATTTAATATATTCTGAAAATAATCTGATACGATCTAATGCCTGCTGTAACTCAGCTATTAAAATCCCTAATGTCGTAGATCAGTCGGACGATTCAGTGGACGTCAAGTCGGCTAGCCTCGGGCGAAAAATTAGATGTCGGGAAACGGGGTTAACCCCGACGTTACACGCGAGTATCCACGCGAAAAATCAATACACGACTCTCCGGGGACCCGCTTACAATACGCGCGCAGAAGTCTATCCGCGAATTGGTGATCACCGCATGATCACCCGATGGCGGTATGCATACATATTTTGTCCGGAAAAGTCCTGGCCAGATCGATTTCCCGTCTGCCAGCGCGAGGCGCTAAGACGTAAGCAAGCCGAACCCGCAGCTGATCCAGCTGCACTCGGCGTCATCGATATTTGAAGAACTTGGCTCCAGAATGACATGCGTTTGCCTTGGAGTGGGATAAATTGAAATAGAAGATTCTCCCCCTTACCTTTCTTTCATACTTTTCGCAGATTATTTTAGTATTCACCTTTTACCTTTCTTTCATACCTCTTGAGAATTATTTTAGTTTATGCCTTACAGAGATTCGAATTTGGCGACCTGTTTCAATTTGAAAAATCACTAATGCAATTAAATGTCTAAATTTTTAAAAATTTATATAGAGATCTCTTATTTTATTTTAATAATTAATTATCCAACAACTGATTTGTTCTAAATAATAACCTTTTGCGATATTTTATCATAAAACCATCTGTTATTTTTTCACACTCGATAGTTCTTCGTGTGCTTTGCTTTAATGCGCAGTTGTCATTCTCTTGACGCTCAGTAATAATGATCGTAACATATAATCTCGTTGCATCTTGTTGTGGAGCAAATTTTCTTGAATGACGGAAATCTTAATTGCAGGAAGACCGTGCGCATGTTATTAAACCGGTACAATGATATTCATATTCATTTTTTGCTAAAAAATTAGCTTTTCTAAAAAGAAAAAAACAAATTATGGCTCCATTTTTTGCAATCAACAACTGATCTACGACTGATATACGGTTTGGAATACATTTGAAAGTTTTACTTATTTAGAGCAATTCACAATAAAGTTTTCAAGTATAAACATTACTTGACTGATTATTTGCGATTCGTCGAAGTGTATCAATGAACGGCTGCACCCGTATTTAAAGATTTGATATCTGTGCAACAAATTGGGTGTGCTTATCAATTATTCTCGATAACATTATGTCAACATGGGAAATTATTAGAAGGAGATAAAAGGAGAAGTGCGTATCTCTTTTGATCGATGGATCAACGAAGTGACATTAATCCCAGATCAACCCGTACTGATTTTTTTACTGCGCAAGTCTTTTTTGCATGCGTTTATCTGTTCTGTCACGAGTTTAGCCTCGTCACGTTCCGTGTCAGCCTCGCGCGCGAAATGAGATCAGTAATTAATATACTTCGAAAAGAAATCTCCCGAATTATTTTGTAGACTTTTATTTTGTTTGATTATATTGCACACGCTTGATTTGCTGTTAAAGATAGTTGACTAGAAGATAACTAGACATTGATTACTGTTTCTCGTTCGCACGTTTCCTGTTTATCAACAATGTTTCACAAACATGCATAAATAAATACTTCACGATTGGCATGCTGCCATGCATGATTCTTTCGACATACAAACTCGATGGATTTTGTGCTTGTCGACGATTATTCCATGACACGTATCTTCATTTCTCACATTTTAGCGAGGATGAGGCATCGGCAATAACATTTTAGATCTAAATCGTGCAACCCGATTTGTTTAATTTAAAAAATTGGAATCAAACTTTTGTATTCTAATTATTTTTCAACTGATATATTTCCCTCAATCAATAGATATAACTTGAAGTATAATCTTATAAATATTTCCTTGAATGTTACATTATTAAGCAGCAACAATTATTGAATAGAAATGTTTTCTTTTTAAAACAAGAAAAGTTTTTCAAGATAAGCTGATTAATTTCTTTATCCTTTTCTGCGGCTAATGTTAAAAACGTATTTTAATATATATATGATGCCAAAAGTTTAAAAATTTGCATGTTTATCACATTCGTTAATTAATATGTATATTTGTTTATTATTGCATGTATATGCCATAACATGTGTGATAATAAAATGCAGATTAAATCTGTGTTGATTTGGCAAACGTTGCAATAATATAGAACACCGAAATACTAAAACAATAGCAGCTTGCTCGTTTATTCAGTGAAAATGATGGAATTGTTTGAGCTTTTGTATGCGTAAAGAACGCGATTTCATATCCAGAAGTCCGAGCTAACAGCAGATTTCAGAGAAATATGTTTATATCTTTCCTTTATATTTACACAATTTGGATTTTGAATTTAAATTGGAGCTCAATAAAACTGTTTACACTAGAGACTATATTAAATACGTGATAAAAAAGTTTATATATTTCGCAAATTTATCGTACGGAAAAATATTTAATCAAATCATGTAGCTCTCTCCTCTTTCTCTCTTTCTCTTTCCCTGCACTATTTCTCTTATTTATTCTGTTTTATTTATGTAGTAATTAATTCTTTTTTCACGATTTTATATGCAGTTACTGCAAAATATATTAAAAACATTTTTTATAACATACAAAAAAGTAACTATACAAAACGGAAGTTAATAATAAAATAAATGAATTTTTTAAATAAATAAAGAGAGAAAGAGGGGGAAGCGGAGAAAAAAAGGACAACTAGGAAAATTTAATTGGCTTAAAATGTTGATAGAAATAACATACAAACAATAATGTCGTTGAAAATCTTCTTTCGTAATACAGAATAATACAAATTTTATAAACGTTTGTGCAATTAAAACACGTTAAAAGATTGTTCTCAAAATATTTAAAAATTTAGTCAGGTACAGATCTGAAAATAATTTTATTAGACTATCAAAATAATTATGTAGAACGCTCTCTCTCAAACTGGTTGCTAAAATGTCAAAACTTTTTGCAGCATTATCATTATGCTTGAGAGCGTCCTACATAATTATTTTCAGATCTGTATCTGGCTAAATTTTTAGATATTTCAGCAAAACCGTTCTTTTCGTGTAAAAATTCACTACAATGTTTGCAGTTGCTAATATAACAATCAAAATAAAAATTTGTTATAAAAATATTATGCTCGCGCTTTTTTTATTTTACTACGACAAAAGAGAAAATAAATGCTTTACACAATAAAATTCACAAGTTAAATCAATTACAAATAAGATTATCATTATACGTTTAAAATATTTTACAATTTACAAATCTAAGATATAATTAGAAATGAAATTGCGTATCTGTCAGGAAGCAATATCTAATAATACTTATCTATTTTCTTTTTTGACTCATAAAACGTAATAGAGAGAACTTTCGATATCTCTTATGGACAATAAACGCTATCTTAGCTGTTTTGATGAAAATGAGAATAGAATAAATACATATTTTTTTTATTTATAGAAATTAATTATTAATTGCATTGACATTGATTAGCTCTTATAATTTATAATTTTAAAAAATAAAGAATCACACAATGTTAGTTGATTACAGTTGTTGGTGCTTCCTTAAATGTTTCTTTCTTTAAAAAATCGATGTAATTTACGATCGAACGATCACCGATGCCTCGAATCGCGCTGTGATCGCTGTCACAGGATCTTTTTATCTTTGTTTTTTCTTTCTTTTGTTTTTTTGCCGTTCGTTTGCCTTATTGACGTGCGATATTGGCAATATCGGCTTCGGGCACGCCTATCATCATCAACGGCAACAGCAACGCCTCAGCTCTTGGCGCCTTCGAGGCGAGTTGTCGCCGAGAGGGCACCTATCTGGACAGTGGAAACCATCATTCCCGATCAGCACAACGATTAATTAGGTCGTTTCGAGTGAGAGACGACATCGTGAACGAAGCAGGGCGACGAAAGATCACGCCATGCCGGCAGGTACTGGCGCTTCGTACAGGTCCTTAGGCGACCTGGGCGAAGACGTTTACAAAAGCACAACTATCGTCGACCAGACACAGACCACTGGCCAGAGCGTTCTCGAATCTGTGAAGAAGGCTTTTAGCTTCACCTCACCGAAGGTTGAGATGCGGAAAAAGGACCCACTGATCGAGGATCATCGTGAAAACGCCTCGATTGTCTCAAGGTAAGGCTTTAAAAGACATTTTCCGGGATACAGGGTCGACAGATAGAGGTACATCACGGATACATCATTTTACTGTTCCTCGATCTCTGAACAAATCTAGTCGCTCTTTCAAACATTGATAAATTCGACTCTTCTTATCGCGATCATATATTCATTAACCCAAAAGACATGCTTGATGACATTGTTTTACAATGTATCTACCTATATATAAAATTCATAGGAATATGTATAATTCCATGATTTACAATTACTTTTAAAACAAGAAGTCGAGTACTTCTACTTCTTTAAATAAAATGTACACTTTTTTTATATTTTATGTACATTTCCTGAAATAAAAGCAAATTTGTGAATTTAATATATTTGTTTAAATTATTTTATTATATCATCGATCTTAGTTCAGTAAAAAATAATTTTTACTATAGTTAATAATTATTTCATAATATTTAACGGATTACAATGAATATTATGAAATAAATTGTTTGTCACTCATAAGATAATAAAAAATAAAAATTTAGAAACATATTGATTATTAAACAGCTTTTCATTAAACAATTTCAAAAATTACAGTAATAATCAATGTAATTCTGATTTCATATTTCTCTATTAAAAAAGTATGCAAATTATCAGTTGCGTAAAATTTATGAAGTCGATATTCAGAAAGATCATATTTTCTACAGTAAAATTGCATGTATTGTGGCTAATTATTCTTATCTGCAAAAAAGATGCTGAAATTTTGCAAATCAAAGAAATATATTACAATACATTCCTGGAAAACTATTTTAATTAATATAAAGAAAGTTCAAAATTTTATTTTACTCGCGCTAATGTACAATGAGAAAGGATACTGAGTTCAAAAATAAAGCGGATGCAATCAGCTATGGAACAGTTAGTGCAGAGTCGTTAAAGAGTTTGTGGGCGACAAGCATTTCGAGGTCGAAGACATCGAGGCATGGTTATAATGCTTTTATTGTTAGCTACTATGGCGAATAAGTTTCATGAGATCGATCGTAATATTATCGACGCGGTTTTTATAACTTTCGTTGCATGGCTACAGACTAGCTAAAAACATCTTTATTGTGATACATTAAACCAAGTATTAGAGAGATATATAAAGAATAATTATTTGAATAGCATTATTGTATATATACACTTCAACAAAAAAAAAATATTTTACATATGCTGTACAATAAAAGCAAAAGTGACAAATATATCAAAATCCTCTCTAATAAAAGTAGAAGGAAATCTTAAAAATACTTAAAATTTCATAAATCGGAAAATATACTATCAAATGACAACTTCAAGATGTATGACTCTAATGTACATGTCTTCTACAAATGCACAAAATATAGCTTGCTCGGATCGTTACTCGCGTGAAAAATAAGGTCATACTATTTCCATTCTTCCAAAACGTTGACTTATATTTTTTCTTCAAGATGATTTCCTACTTCCATTTTCAAAATTGTGATTTTTCGAAATATATGAATACCTATGCATTTCATGAAAGTAATAGAAAAAATCTATCTTTATAATACTTTTATCTTCACATAATAACTTTATTCTTTTATTTCTATTTTTCAAAAGTTTTATTCTCTTATATTTATTCTCTGTGATATTTGGACGTACCATTATTAACCAAGTAACATTTGTTTTTGTTAAACAACTTTTTATGAAAGTACTATAGATTTATAAAACGAAGTCGCCTTTAGCAACGAAAGCGTCAACCGCGTCGAAAAATAATCGCAAAAAATATTTTTACACAAAAAACAGAAAATACTACTCGCCAATACCGTGTAGCTACACCAGCGCTTGCAATTTATTCATCTTTAATATATTACTAACAACAATCTTTTGCTTTGATAACTGCCTAAAGAGTACTCAGTGCATATCTGTCAAAACTAATCGTCTTCGAAAGCTAAATTCTAATGTAACTCAAAATATGACACAAACCAAAAAAATTCCGCAATTTTTGCGCGCGTGTTATAAATCACCCGGTGGTTTTAGCAACGTCTACTGTAATATACGATATGTTTTTCCTAAAATAAATGATTTCACGAATAGCCTCGAATATATATCTCCAAATCTTTCAATAAAGAATGCATAAGAAATATACAGATATTCGCGGAGATAAAAAATTAGCTAAAACAATGAACATATCGATTCAAAGAAATTAAAGACTAGAGATGTTGACTTCGTAAAACACTTTGTAAAATACTTTACTTAAAAATATATATATTTGTCTGATATAAATATAATTAGACATGAAGCCAACACCTCGTTTTTGCATTTTTAAATTAGTATAGTAAGTACGGACAATCTTCAGGATTGGACATTAACGGTGCTGTTATTGATCTGCTCATAAAAGACAAGAGAATCGAAGGTAAGTCATGTTTATGGCACTTGAAAAAATCGTTCATTTCCCTCACGCTTCGCACGCATGCTCCGACAACACTAACTTTTCGCATCCTTTGGTCCACGCGTGACTGCAATCACTGTAATCATCATCGCTTGGTTTATCGTTGTTACTGTTATTATCACTCTCTCTGTTGCATGCACGCAATCGGTTGTCTTCCTTTGTCCTTGCAACGCTCGAGTTGCGACCGTTCGTATCGCTTCGCGGCGCGCGACGGAAGCGCGTGCGTTGCGGAACCGGCTTCTCTCGTCGTCAAATGACCGAGGACGGTCTACAACTCTCTCTGAACAATTGAGAAGTTCACGATTATTATTTGAGTCAATTAAAAAATTCAACATTCATAGGTTGATAATGTCATGTTTGCAATAAACCATTAACTTTAAAATAATAGAGTATCTGAAGCGCTTTAGCTTATCGTACATTTACATTGTAATTACTTCATTTTTACACGTTTATATCGTTTACGAATTTTAAAGTATAAAAAATAAATAAAATTTGATATTGTTATTATAATATAAAATTTATATATTTACTTTTTATATTTAGTTTTAAATGTCCCAATAACATTTGATTATCCTAAACTAACTAAATAAGGCATTTTTATAGCAAACTAAATGTAAAAATACAAATTAGTATATAAAAGTTAATTACATAATACATAATTATAAATTTTAAGTGTATCATATTACGAGAATAAAGAAATAGTACAAACATTAAAATATTTCAAGAATACACACATGCAAGTAACACATCAGACAACATAATGTCCAAAATCGGGACATAAACGTTATTATTCCGATTTTGGATATCGTGTTGTCTGGGTATATTGAAATATTATAACAGAAAATATGATATTTATTTATTGTGGTCATTAATTTTAATTTAATTGGAGTGATATCCTTTAGCCCGAAGTTCAGCCTGACTTCTTTTAAGAGTTTATTTATTCAAATACGCATTCGAACATGCAGTCCAGTTTAATTGCCCGTAGAAAATGATAATTTTAAACGGTAATTTTACATTCAAATAGGCGGTGTGCTAAGTACCGGAAATCATGCCATCGTAGAACAAAGAGAAGCTGATTCTTAACGACCAAAATAGAATGCTGGTAAAAGTAGCTTGACGCAAATACACTGTTGTTCGCTTATCGTGCTAATAGCTTTTACGTTGTTGTAAAATATCTGTGTTGTATCGGGATTAGAGGCGCGACATGCCGCTAGGGCTAGGCGTGTGTGATTATTTGCCGCTATTTTGTTCTAGGGAGAGAAACAGGATGCCGACAGCAGCCACTGCCGAGGAATCTGCTCTATTGGGGTAAGTTTGGTGAGAGAGAAAAACTAAGAGACTGCATAATTTCTTATATCTCTCGACGCGTACCGCATTTAACCGTAGCTGCAATTTATGCTGATGCGTAGATGTATAGATGCGTAGTAGGATTGATAGGATAGTAGGTAGTTCATATTAACATGCCGACGGATATCAAGAATATAAGCCACACTTTTACATTACTTTATTCGTATTTATCTATTCTAAGTTGTTTCATCCTAGCCGCATAAAATTTGATTTATTTGACACAAAGAGAAGCGATAAAATTACAGAATCATTGTTATATTGTTAACATCTAGAATAATAAATGTTCTCAAATTGTTACATAATTTCGAAAAAGATATGATGAAGACACTCTAATAGAAACTGATTTAAATAGATCCCACGTTTAGTTCTTATATATCTGTAATAAATATACGAGATCTGATGGCTGACGATTATTCGCAAAAAGATGATTTAGGATAATATATATAATATACATTTTGAAATATTACGACACTTGATATTCTTTATATCACAATGAAATACTCATCGTGGATATTTGTTGGGGGTTCAACTGTCATAGATAATTGACATTGACCCCAATGTGCGCAGCGCCGAGTGACCACATCATAACTCGCAATTGTGTTATTAAAAGTGTTATGTATGCGCCTTTTAGCAGCATAACTGCGTAATAATTTGTAAAGGTCATCAGCAAGCACACGAAAGATGAGCTATACGACTGATTGAAATATATATGAGCAATTGTAAAAGCAACTGAAGATGAACAAATTTGTAGATTTTACTATGGAAATTGCACTGGACGTTACATAAAAGCAACGACATGATACGTACATTAAGCTGGCAAGAAACAAAGCCGCATTATAATGTGCGACGTAGTAGCCATATTGTTCTTCTATTATACAATATTGGTGTAACAACGTGATTTAATACGACTAGTCCAGTTGATATTTAGAGCTGTGACCTGGAGAGACCTGCTATGGTGTTTAATTATTTAAAGCAGTTTAACGGAAGTTTATAAATTTTTGACATTTAAGCTATTTAATCGAACTACTTTATGATTCTTACAAACTCGCATCGCTGTCGGTGCCACTTTTTGATTTGAATGTGCAAAGTTGAGATCAAGTTTCGCTCTAGGATTACCAAATTTTGACAAAGTTTCCTTACATTATGAATCATGTACTTCCATCGCAAATTTTTATGGAATCCGACAAAAAGTTGTTACTTTATAAGTCTATGTTAGAAAAAGTTCTCTCTCTATTATGAATCTAGCTTTTACCCATTTATATTCATACTAAAGAAGACAAACCCACACAATGGAGTTAGCACCATCGTTCCCTAGTTTAGATATTTATTATTATTGAATATATAAAGGATTTTATTTTTTAAACTATTGAGTTATAGTAATCGTTCAATCCTAGAATATTGTAAGATCAGGTAGCAAACTTATTAGTTTTAATAATCTATTTAATAATAGAAATCTAACAACAGAATAATTTACGACGTAAGCTCAATGACACTCCCGATAAATAATTGCTTCAAGTAATCAATGTAGGCGACTCTGAGTTGGTCAATCACAGAACTCAAAAAAATTAAATGTGAGTCTTGGCTAATGCATTCTATTATCGCTAATTACATTTCTACACATCGGCACGTATAGCCAAGCACTGTTTCGTAATTTTCATTGTATAAAACATATAAGTTGGATTTGACCAATATCTGAATATTAACTTACAAATATAAGAATAAAAACACGTTCTAAGAAAAAAAACCAAGATAGAAATATTAAATAATAAATTCAAATAAATGTCGCTTATTATCGTAATTAAACTATCCTTTGTTTTATTCAAGTGTCTTATATATTTTTTCTTTCCTCAAATTTACTTTAACGTACATTTAATTTCAAGTAAGTTTCGAATACGCATATCAATTTCTGTAGCATAACATCACACAAAAATTTTTGCATTTTTGCATTTTATATTATTATAAGATAAAATGATTATACATATAAACCAATTATAACAGATAACGATAATGCTAACGATGTTTGAAATTATGAGAAAATCTTACGCGTTGAAAATGTGTCAATGTGTTAAATGGACAAATTGGAGGAAGTTTAGTAGCACGTAACATTCCACGTAATAGCCAGCTTAGAAGCTTTCTGAGGTTAACGACGTTAACGACATAATTCCACTCCATCACTTCTCCTCTTTCGTATTAGTCTTCGGGCAAAGATGCTCTATATTTTGGGAGAAAGGACAAGACCATATGCCTCTCTCGACAGGTCCTCACAACAAAGTAATTAACGCCAAAATTAGGATTAATTAAGAACTATTAAGATCGTTACATAGACGCCCTATTGTTCAGTGGTGTTGTGCTCCAAAAACAATCATTCTTAAAGGTTTACGTGTCCCATCTATTTTAATACTGTCGTGAGTGCGCAAACAAGATGCTACTAGAAAACAGAACTCCAGTTGCGAAAATATGCTCTGTTTAATCACTTCGAATACAATATATACGCGTGCACATGGATTTTATTTTAAAATATATATAATATTATTTCTTTTTATAACAAACATTATTTAAAATATTATTTATAAATATGTTATCCAACGAAATAATATTTTATGATCTTATTATAAATTTGATCTTAATATAAATTTACTAATCAAAGAAGGATTAATTTGACTTTTTATCTATTATTTAATTAGAACAATCCCCTGTGAAAAGATCCGACATATTCAACTCTGACTGATCCTATTCGAAGTTTTAAAACTATAGCTTTTTAGTCCATCTTTTAAACTCCAATTTCTTAAACTTATTAATCAAAATATTGCAAGCCTTATTTTTTAAATTCTTCGTCAACTTGAATATTCTAATTAACATGTATAAATCTTATAATAATATTATTAGAAATATCATCAATATTGTCTCCAATTGCATAATAATCACTGATAACTATAACCATCTTCACATATAAACTGAGCGCAAAAACAGAGTTTTAAAAGAAGTGTACATGCGTTTATACGGAATGTTAAGAATCCTACTTGTAAGTAATTAAACAAAACTTATTTTGCACAAGTTTTTCTCTTGCACAAACTACAGTTTTGTAATTTACAAGCTCCATCTTAAACACAAGATGAAGCGTGTAAATTTCTCTTTAATAGGTCACTGCTTTTTACGTCACGAAGAAAGCGGACATATATCGATCGAGGTGTAATCTAAGTTACTAACAAAATTCTTTCAATAAAAGTCAATTTAAAAGAGAGCGTTTGTTAATCATTACGTTTCTTGATGTCAATTTTGCTTTTTCTTTGCTAAAAATTAGTTTCCACTTACATCGATTCAATGTTTTGTCCTATCAATTACTTAAGATAAATTATTCTGATAGGAAGTTGAAATTATATTTAACGATTCCATGTGACGCGACCGTCGCATACGTCAGTGTTTGCTCTACTTTCGCTAGAAATTCACTCAACATAACTTGGCATTGCGCCAATTCCACCTCGATCCTTCAGTACCGACTTTAAAAGAGCTTTACGTTTTAATAGAGATAACATAGCAATTTATGCATTCGAGTGTTTCGCAAGCTACCATTTTCTATTCGAATCTTTTAATACAACTTATCTTTACACATATACACACATATACACAGATATATGAAGATGGATAGAAACTGAACGGCAGCGTTTTGTATACGGGACTGAAGAATTAAAGGTAAATCAAATTTTTCACTTGCAAGTGATGCATGGAATGAACAATTAATGTGATTCAGCTGGAGCAATAATACGTAGAAGTTAATTTTAAAATCGTTTGTAGAGATATGCAGCAATCTGGAGTAATATTGCGGATTGCAAAGGGTGGAGTTTTGAATTAAACTGACTGTTATTAATAATAGTTGGTTCATTCCTTGCTAGACGTCTGTCTAGCTCAAATAGTCGGTGCCTAGACACGGGTCTGTTTACAGCGTGTTCTGCATCATGCTTGTGTTTGCGGTAGATAGAGATTTATTTGCTTGTCTTGGCTCATACACACGAGGGATCGGTAGTGGAATGGAGTAAGTTGATCTTTATTGTGAGGCTTCGTCTTACAACCGGCAATAGCAATCAGAAAATATCTATCTGCGCACTTCGGTCAATCAATCGATAAAAAGGGTAGCGAGATATCAAATAGTGGCACATCCAGTGCTGTTCCATGATGTTATTCGGCTTATAGATTGCGGTTGATCGGTCACTTTTAATAATATCGCAATGGCGCTATTTGCTACTACTTTTTAAAACTACGTCGTAATTTATTTTCAGCTTTGAAAAACTTGTATGTAAAACTTATCTTGACTGGACATTTGTCAAATTTTTATGAGAGAAATTTGTTTTAATTATATCTAAAAACATATTAAAAAATAGACAGATTTTTAACGACTACAAAAGGATTTGCAATTTGCGAACAATTTTTACAATATTAAAAAATGGATAGATTAAGTCATATAGAGTAACCTTGGCAGCAAGTGTACAGAAACAATTCGAATGTTTCAAGTGACGCGACACACTTCTAACAAAAAGAAAAATAAACGAATATTACGTAATACATACGGAAGGAAACTGAAATAAGAAGAGAGAGTAAAAAATTAATAATCTAAAATTATAATATGATAAAACAAAAAAATCCAATTATGTTATAGCAATTTTTACGATGCACTTTGAAATCTATAACCAATTTAATTTTGTTAGCAGTTTTATATTTGAAGGGTTACTGTACCTATATTCTTCGATCAAATTCGCATTTTATGCTTGCTTCATTACTTCGTGGTTAATTTAAGCGTGATGGATCTTTTCGTGTTTCGAAGTCGTAAAATGTAAGAATAAAAGCCAACCTCGAGAGATATTTCACCGCTCTTTTTCCATTTGGTTGAGTGCTTTCAACGAACCATTCGAATATTCAACGTGAGATATTTCTAGAAACCCAAAAGTAGGATTTCAGTTTGATCCAGGATCAGCCAGTCCTTTGTCCTGCGAATTCTATAGCTAGAGATGGTACAACTTCTCAGTTTGAGTTATCTGCTTTTGTTTGTTCGATTTTCTATGACAAAATGACTAATAAAAGTTTATAAAATATGAATCAATTCAACTAGATTGCTAAAGTTACTAAAATTTTCTTACTAATAATTCGTCGTTTTTAAATATCTCAAAATGATGTAAGTGTACTTTTATCACAAAAAATAATGCATATAAAGAGAAAGATATTTCGAACTTTCTGTTAATTTACATATACATATAAATAACACACACATATTGTTAATATTTTAAAAATTATATATATACATATATATATATATATATATATATATATACATATATATATATTTAATTCAACACAACTCAATGCTTAATTAAAAACAGCCGGAGTGTAATGCGGTAGACTATATTTAAACATTTTTTATGAATTATTTATCATAAAAATTTATTCAGTATATACGATTTGTTGGAAAACAATTATTTTTTTGTTTTTTTATTAACATTTTTTACAAATTTGGCATCACTTAATGCATTCGTGCAATGCATGCTCGTTTGTTTATTGGAATAAATTTTTATTGTAAAGGTTTTTAACGCACACTATTATTATATTATTAATAGATTATTAATAGATAAAGCTTCATGTTTTATTATCAATATGATACAGTAGGAAGAAGAACATTGTCAGACTTAGCTCTGGCCGGAAACAGTGAGTGACGTACCGGAGATACGGGAAACCTCTTGCGCACGCAAATTAGCTATGCTTGGAAATTCAAGTAGCACTATGATACCGTCGTGCGAAAGGTCGCTATATAAGCATTATCATTATATATTATTTTACTTTGTGCATCATTATTATAGAATATCAAACAAAATTACCCAGTGAACTTTGACAGAAATGAGAAACTTCCACTTTTCACTAAGAGGCAGAAGCATTAATTAAAATAAATTAAAATATATATAGGGAAACCCGGGGCATAACGGGAACGCTAAGGTTTATATAAGTTTAAAACGTATTAAAAATAAATAAATGAATTTTGTTTGGCACTAAATTTTCTTTGAAATATCCACTATAAGGAAAATACAAGTTTTACTACAAAAGAATAGTTTGAAAAGACGAAATTATTGTTTTTCGAAAACGTGAGTTAACCTTAGTATGGATTTTATGCGGGGCCTAATGGGATACCTTATGAAACTTGTTTATTTCTCAAATATTAATGTCCAAAACTTCTTAGAAAT
>NJRP01000101.1:161632-204578 GCA_003063835.1 Aphaenogaster floridana | reverse complement strand
AGACACTTTACTAAATTGACAAGAAAAGATCATTTAATAACGTAAATATACTTATAGTAATAAAAAATAGAATTTTATCTTTGCTTACTATATGTAAATATCTCAAAAAGAAAGTGTAACTCAGTCGCGGAGAGCATAGCAAACGAATTAAATAATTTCTAGCATCTAATTTCTTTCAGCTAAAAATAACATGGAAACTGATAACAGCACGCGGGTAGGGACATCTAAGAGTAATAATTTTCATACATTTCATTACATGGTAGCATCTTTGTAAAGAGATAACGACCATATCCCATTATACCCCGTGGTCCCATTATGCCCCGCCTTTTCCTACGTAATGCGAAATTAATTAATACGTAATAACAGCAAGGCTTGAGTTTCAAAGTTTACAATTAAAATGGCAAGATCCTTTGTAAACTTTAACATTTAGAATGCAAAAAATATCCGTTTGTATCATTTTATCCGATGAATATTTTAACAATCATTGAGATTTAGTATTTATCGATTCTATTAAAGTTCCTTTCAACACGCGGATTACATTTTTGCGCTTGAACTATTTATAAACTTAAGAGTAAATTAAATGCCACGCTGTGTATTAAAAGTTTCTTAAACATCTTTCGTGAATAGAATGTTAAATTTGCACGTACTCGCTAAAATAACGAATCTATAAAAAACATTTTATATCAACTTGGTTTGTAGCAGCGCACTATTATATACGTGGAAATATGATAATACATATATCTTCTTGTCAGTAAAGAATGATAAAACTGTAGGACTGTGTTAAACTTCATGGCATATGAAACAAAGTAGCTCATAAACATTAACATGATTCTTATTGCAACGCAAGTCGAGAGAAAAAACAACATAAAAAGAATAAAATGGAGTTCTTGATTTTAAAGCAGGCAGAGAAATGTCAGTGCTTTTAAAAGAAATGACAATACTTCATAGTAAATAATAACCGTAATGACTTACCAAGAGTAATAGTAATGAGTTACTTTTCAAAAGTAATTTTCTTAATCCTGGTAATAATTTGGACAATATTCGTATGCTACAAACTGCACTTTACCGGGTTTACATCATAAATCTCGCCAGAACCAAATAATAGCCTTAAAACTATATGAAATTAGCATCGGAGTTCGATAAAATTATTGTTTGTCGGAAAAATTTAGACATTCATATTATTAAAAATTATAACTATTTGCTATACACTTGAAGTTAAGAAAATAATTCATAAAAAATTATTGCTTGTTTATGACTACTTATGTTTCACTGACAAACATGTCATAAATACGATGTCCAAAGAAAAATGCATATTGTTTTTTGCAGAACGCGAGTTGTAATATCTACTGTTTTATACATTTATTGAAATTATTATACAATTTAACGATTTAATAGAGAAAACTTCAGCTTGTTGCTCGCAATGCCAATAATTAAATGTCATATTTTTATGTGCAGCACGATGCCTTCCGATAGCATGGATGACATCGAGCTAAAAAACATTCAGTTGCAATTTCCGGCACTGCGATATCTCTCCAGAGACGACAACTCTGTACGGGAAGAAAGGGTGGAAACCGACAAGGGAAGTTTGCTGGTGGCGGTGCAAGGAAGTCGAGTGAAACCAGCTATCCTTACTTATCACGATCTAGGCCTTAACTGTGAGTAATTTATAACTAAAGCGTTTAAAGTGATGTACAATATTTCAAACCTATTTACTTGTGTTATGAATATTTTTTAATTAAGTATTATTATTATAATACTGTAAAAAATACATTTATAAAATATATATTATAATATGATGTTAATATAAAAATTATTCTTATAGATATCTCGAGCTTCCAGGCGTTCTTTAATTACATCGATATGCGTGTTCTACTCGAAAACTTCTGCGTATACCATGTAAACGCACCGGGACAAGAGGAAGGCGCACCGACACTACCCGAAGAGTGAGTCAATTTTTTAAAATAACAAATAGATAAAAAATATAGTTATCAATTAATTTTTCAAAGTAAAGAATTAGTTCTCTTTACTGTACTAAAGTCAAAGAATTAATTAATTAATACACGGAAAAAACGATAAGGTTGCCACAACCACAATAATAGTAACATTTGGTACAGCCACGTCCTGTGGTTGTCACATTCACATTGATGTGAAGGCAACTATATGCATTTGGTACAGCAAACATAGTAAATGTTGAGACAAACATATATAGATGCACTACACAAAACAATGTGAATGTGACAACCACAGGATGTGGCTGTACCAAATGTTACTATTATTATGGTTGTGGCAACTTTATTGTTTTTTCCGTGTAGTTAATGAGCTGAATAAATAAATAATTCTGATCAAGCTTCAATCATTTTTCTATATATATATAAACGCACATTGTTTCACAATACATCAACTCAATTAATGCTAATCAGCGACCTAATTAATTTATTAATCAATCACAGTCTGACATATTCCGTTGACAACTTATTTACACTCTTATAAATTTATAAAATTTTGCGATTCGATAAAAGTTGTATTTTTAATACCTTATTTGTCATACAAATGCTCATACGTTATTGTAATATCACTACCTATGCATTTGTACGGATTTAAACTTATCGATTGTTACATAATTCGTCTCTCTAATCTATCATTTGAAATGAAGCCATGATACAATCGATAAAATTGAAATGCATATTATAATAGCCTCAAATAGCTTAACGTTGGATTAAGAAATTATCGCTTATTACAATTAATTATGCAGATCTTAAGGAAATTCTTCAATTTTTTCACATAATATAAGAACTTGATCAAATTTTGAGAATTACGATTAATATATTTAAACATTCCTGAATATTTTCAAATTTATTGACTGTATAGTTCTTTAAATAATTTTTAAAAAATAGCATTTAATCTTATGAGAATGAGAGTTTTAAATAATTTTATCGCAAACAAAATATAAGAATTTTGAAAAATTATATTCATATGAAGGAACGGAGTTTAAAAAATATTTTGGAATTTAAAAAATGTTTTACCATATAATTTTCATGTAAAAGTATGAAATATACATAAGCTATACAATTTTCTTTAAATATAATGTCATATTAGTGAATAAATTTTTATTATTTATTATTTAGAAGATGGCAATGGCCAAAAAGCTCCTGTGTTAAAAAATATAAAAATTCACATGACTCCCCTCCATTTTTTAAGCTGGAGAACTTTCTTAAGCGGTGTCTACAGTGAGATTTTAAGTTATAAGATTTAACATATCGACCAATCACAATCAAAATTGCGGTCTTACTTTTAGAATGCTCAGCTGTGATTGGCTGATATGTTAAGTCTTACGACTTAAAATTTCATTGTAGACACCGCTTTAAGCATCTTAGGCAAGGTTATCTTAAAGAGACATTCTCTTTGACACTCTCTCTTTCTCTCTCTCAATAAGTATCAAGTTATAAAATAATTTAAACCGCAATGCAGATTTGCATGCGAAAGTTCTGTCAATTGATTTTGTTCACGTGCCAAATCCAGCAAAGACCTAGCATCAAATATTGATATATCGGTTTTCGATTCCACCTTCCACATATCGTTTATAGTCACATAATATTTACTTGTCTCAGAAAATGACGATGAACTAATTGATTAATATATTTCAGTTTTACTTATCCGTCCATGGAAGAGCTGGCCGAGCAACTACTTTTCGTTCTTGGCCATTTTGGCATAAAAACTGTAATTGGTTTCGGAGTCGGGGCTGGTGCTAATATACTGGCAAGATTTGCACTCGCTCATCCGGAGAAAGTAAATGCACTGTGCCTGATAAATTGCGTGTCCACGCAGGCAGGATGGATCGAGTGGGGTTATCAAAAGTTGAATGTACGCCACCTGAGATCGCAAGGCATGACCCAAGGTGTTCTTGATTATCTAATGTGGCATCATTTCGGCAGGGTAAGTACACAACGTTTTAAATTTAAATTTGTAATAAAATTATGACTCAGTATGTAATAGGCAAAAGTTAAGTGTAAAAATATAATTCCAAAAGATTTTGCACGGTTATTGTAACGCTTAATAAAAAAATTAACAAAGCCAGTAAATAATTTTTTAATAAGTTAATTAGAATCGATAAAATTTAACGCATTCTCATTAAATATTTAAATTATATATAAATATTATAATTTATTATTATTATTTATAAATAATATTACTTATATATTTAAATCCGGTAATTGCGGTTTCTATAATACTTTTATATAGCTAATGCGGAATCGTTAGTACAAATGATTTTATATTAAAGTTTACATTAAAATTAAATCTGCTACATTCTTACACATTCATCATTGAAAGATTTTTTCGCTACATTAAATGTACGGATAATAAAATTATTTCACTATCCGGATAATTAATATAGCAAAAATGTATATGAATGTAATAAATTAAATTGTAAAGTAAATTTAATTTGTGAAATCTATAAAATTATTTCAAATATATATAACTTTACTTTATCCGGAATATTAAATAATTAAATTACTTAATTACCCTGATAATGTAAACATCTTCCGTCTCTCTTCTAACGCCTTTTATGGAAGGTAATCGTATTCCGAGCGAGATTATCTTACTAGGTATACTCTATGAAGCTAATAAACTGCCGGGCTTTTATGAGGCGCAAAATAATGTCAACCGAGTTAGCGCTCATGCGCGAGCGCAAGATGAATTATCGACGATGGAGCATAAGCTTTCAAAGGTTCGTTAGAACATCTCCATGGAAACTCTAGGGATTAACTGACAGTTTGCTTTGTTATACAACGTAAAGATTACTGCGTTCAAAGACGACCTCTAACCTTTGAAGAAGCAAATATAAAAGTAACAGCAAATATCGATTTTTTGAAAAAATAATGTTCCTAAACTCATGTACTAGAAAAATATTTTCATGCTTTAATTTTTTGATAATTTTAAATAAGAAAAATAATAATTGAATTAAAATAAAATTTACCAATGATATTATTGATATTAATGCGCAGAAATAAAATACGCTTTATTTTTAAAGTGTGATGTTATGATATCATGTAAGCCAACAATTTCACAATATACATCTTCAACATACAATGTCATAAAAAAATAAAAAATGATGTGTAGCATGATACATGATACATGAAAGTTGACTAAAAGCTGATTGAAGATTAATGAAACAACATACACACACCTATACACATACACATTGTGCTAGCGGTATTTGGGTCGTTATCAGATTTTCAGCGTTATTTAAAAAAACGGAAATATAATTTTTAAACAAAGCTAAACGCACGTCATCGCTATTTCCTAGCTTCATATAATTCCATTGCATTTCCTTCTATTTGATACTAATGATGGGGATCAGTTGTTTTTACCGTCATTGCGACTCGAAGAAACCGGATTGTGAGCTCCCGATGGTTCGCCAAGACTTCGAAACTTCGTTCGATCGGTAGACATAGTAACCGAAATAAAAACGTAGATTATCTTGATGACAAACTCGCATGCAACTCGCATGTGTTTTTCTTACTAGCAAACTAAACTATACATTTCGTGTACTTTTGCGACGAATTTATCCCACAATCGATGTAATTTATTTTATAGAAACCGTATTTAGAATTTTTATTGCTTAATGTAAATAATTATCCTTATAAGATCACAGTAAAAAGTGATTTTATAATCCCAGTAAAATCAAAATTATTACAATAATATTTAAAGAACTCATCTTTTTTAAAAAGTAAGCTAAAATTTTAGAGAATTTTATTGCAAAGATTAGATTATTATTTGTAATATAACTTATTTGCTACTTCTCTCAAAAAGGAAAGTATATTAAAATTTAAAAAATTATATTCTATATTTACCTGATTATTCTGTGAATCTTACAATTAGTATGTTTTAAGTTCTGTAAGAAACAAAATAAATTTAAAGATATCAATTCTATCTTATATATTACATTTAAAATCATAGCAATAACAAAAATCTTTTAGCATTAATTATATTACAGATTATATATAAGCGAGAGACTCAGATAACTTTAAAATTAATTTGTAACATGCAGCATATAATAAAATTGATATAATTTTATGCAGGGGACTGAAGAACGGAATCACGATCTGGTTCAAGTGTACAAGAACTATTTTGAGCGTCGCGTAAATCCAACGAATCTCGCATTATTTATCGATAGTTATGTTCGTCGCTCGGATTTAAACATAACAAGAGAATTGGATCCAACGCGCAAGAAGGAGGGATTGACGCTGGGTGTGCCGGTGATGAACATTACGGGTGCTTTAAGCCCTCACGTTGACGATACCGTTACGTTAAATGGGCGTTTGGATCCGACAAATAGCTCTTGGATGAAAGTAAGTTTTTTAATTATGCAATTTTATGAAATATGTTAATATCTTAGATATATCTTAAAAAAGAAGATATTGAATAGAAATATAAATAAATAATTATTTTTTAATGACTAACAAAATTTTAAACATATATTCTAAATATTATATTCTAAAAAATTAAATTTAATTAAATTTTCTTAGAATACCAGCGCTTTACAAGTGCTCAGTATAAAATATGTACTACAATTACATTTACCATCGAACGAGATAGATAAATATTTTTTATTAAATTCGGATTAAAAGCTATGAAACTATAACCATAAATCGTAAAAATTAATATTAAACAAAATTTTCATAAGTCAGATTAAACTTTATTTCGAATTTTTACCTTAAAAAATGATCATTACATCGTATCTTCTAGATATCGGATTGCGGTATGGTATTGGAAGAACAACCGGCTAAAGTAAGCGAGGCATTCCGACTGTTTCTTCAGGGCGAAGGATACGGTAAGTGAGCGTTTCGTGAACCATATTTTAGAAATTAATCACCATATTACACAATCAACAATTTTCATTAATCTTTACTGATAATAAATAATTCGCGCACGCGTCGTCGAGTTTCGTAAGGAAATATTTCGTGATCGCTTGCAAGCGGAAGTGTGAGATGTCAGTAATTACTGCCAATCATCTAAAATAACTATGTCAGAATGACGCAAGATGCTTTGGTAGAAATAAATGAAGAAAATATATTTTTTTGTAATTAATGACACACATGTAATAAAGAGCCAAAAAAGAAGAAACTGCGGCCAATTTATTCGTCAGGTGATTGTAAATAATTATGCGCGAAAAAAGGAACAAACTTCTAAGGCTTTGCAAGTGATCACATCATTTTTCGCACGACTAGATGTCGAAATGGAAAAGCGAGAAACTTTGATTGCGGTCATGTATAGCATTAAGTTCACTTTATCGACTGCTACACCCTGTTACTACTAATTAAAATTTTGGCCTATTGCAAATACTTTACATATAAATATACTTCGAATGAATGTGTGTCCTTAGCTGACTATACTTCTTTTAATGATACAGTGATTATATGAATAGCTCATATACGTCAGATATTAATTGCTTATTATAAAAATACATAATTTTTTATTTTATTATCAAATTCAAACGATAGTTATGCTTACAAATTAATCAAATTGTTTGATCTTTGAAAATATTAGGAAAAATCAATTTGTGCAATATCTAAGTGCATGTTTTTTCTCTAAGTAAATATATATTAAATCAAGACTGTAAAATAGCTATTGTTATAAGTTAACGTTTTAGAATTTTAAGACATTAAATTTTCTTTTTCCAACAATATTGCACATATATTTTATGTTATGGAATGTATCTTTCTGCTGAAAAGCTATTGTACTTATACAATATACATATATTTATAAAAACAATCGAAACGTATATTTACACATAATTTAATGATTAAATAATGCTCTTTTTAATTAAATCTGGTTTATTATTTCATTTAGCTTTTTAATCACAAAAACTAATCACAAAACACTATGCTTTCTCACAAACCGATACAAATAAAATATGTATTTTAAGACTTACTTATAATTTCGCAATTAATTCCGTGCCTTTAGCTTTTTAATTTGATCCTTTTTTTATTTATTAATTAGTACAAAATTATAATAATTTATATAATAAATAACTGCGAATGACATTCAAATTGTCGCGCTGAGTAAACTGTTATTTCTATCATCTTCATCGTCGTTAATTGTTGTTGCAATTATCGCTATTATACAAATATTTCCATGTTGTACAAGTGGCGCAAAATACTTAGACGTAATTGAATTCGGGTGTAACAGGGTTAATACTGTGTGTCTTCAATTATCACGACAATGCTAATTAAATGTAACATGATAAACTTGACAAATAAACTGCTTTATCTCTGTGTTAATTAATAGTAAAAACTACCTGATTACACCGTGGTTCAAATACGTGTTCGAACATGTACCTCTATTCGTTAAAAAGCCACTGGCTCGACTGATAAATAAAAAATGACTTAAAAAAAGGTTGCATTGAATTCGTCTGTGAATTTTGCCAACATACTAATGTTTTGAGCTTAGAAAAAAGAAAAATGAGACAAAATAAGAAAACAAGTATTATACATGTTCATCGACTTGCGCCTTTATTTCCCACGCGTCTCGGATCGATCGAGTGGTACGTATATATTACAACAATTTCAGCTGAACAGTAGCGTAATTAGTTTCGGCTTATTTGCTATTTCCTTTTTTCGGATAATTCCAAATGCTACGATCTGCGTTGAAAACGATATGCTTGTAAATTGAAATATAGCATTATAGAATTAAAATTAACATTTGTCTATTGTCTAGAAACAATTCATATTTAGACTCAGACTTTACAATCTTTTTTTTAAATTATTTATTTTAAAATAAAGTGTGATTGGAAATAATATGTATACGAGAGACTAAAAAATTAAAATTATTTAAATTCCTGAGTGCTTTAAAACTGGTTACAGAAAGAAGACATATTAATTTATTAGTTGACTTATTTGTGAATCAATATATAAAATTATTAACTTTATTCGATATCGATATATGAATCTGAGTCAAAGGACAATAGACATTTTAAATTAATCTTTGCATATTACAACAAACACAATATTGCAGCAATACTTTAAGCAAATCGAGTGTTGCACTGTTATTTTGTTATATTCCACTCGTAACTATTAAAAACAATTGGCCTGTCAATGTTCCGCACGAGAAATGCTTTAAAGATAGCAGTTGCGAATTCAGTGCGTTAGCAATGTTTCGTTCATAATTTTTAAGGAATATTTGTTTTTTATACGTTTTAGTGGTGAGATCCCCGCGGAAGCCCGTGAAGCCGACAACACCCGAAGGTAATTGTAATTAGGAATTGAAGGCCGCAAGGAGAGTCGAGCGCGCAGTTGGTCAATTAGGCCACGTCTATATGTTAAGTAAGTCGGAATTCAAACTTTTTTCGGAAGGTATGAAAGGTACTAACAGAAAATTATATGTCCTGGGCTAACCTGGACCCCGAAGATTATCGAAAAAGACTAACTTCAACTAATCACCCTAATAATTCTCCCTAATAATTCTCTTGTCTACGCTGGTGATGACAAGAATGATGAAAGTCTCTAGCTATCACCTTGTATCAAACTTATCCGCATCAGTGTGGACGTTATTTTATTCCTATACTTATTTCGCATCTGTCGCATTCTTTCTATATTCATTTTGTTTCGAACATTCATGAGTTTGACGAAAGTGCGACTAAAGAATATCAGACGAACAACTGCACAACAAATGTTATCAAAGCCCGGTGAAATAATTTGTGATAAATTGGTCTTACCGATTGAGTTCTTCTGTTTCATAGTTTTCTGTAATCGATAGCAAGGTACTATCTGTTTGCGATATTAACAGAGACTGACCTGTTGCGCTACATTCTGATACAGGTGATCCAAATTAAAGTATTTACTTTACATAAATAAAAAAGAAATTAACTTATTTTGCAACAGCACACACTCATATTAGAACATTTTTTTGTAAAATTGTTTTTCAAAAAACCGACTGAAAGACAGAACAAAGCAATCTCGCACCTGGGCAACATAGAATAGTGAACAATCCTTGCCAGTTCACAATGTCTCGCTATGCGCACACAACAGTCCACTAACAATACACCTTTAATTCTCCTTTTACTTTGCATATGCGCTTTCTTTTGTTTATATCCTTCGTTCAGCGATTTTCTACGTTTGCGTAATAAAATTCGAACGAACGAACGTAATTACATGCGCGTTACAGCCTCTTCAAGGCGAGGTAAAGGTAACGGAATGAAATCAAAGATACTACCTTCCGGTATTTTCGTTTACAGTGGCCCCGTTGTCGCCGTTAAAAATGGCCGATTTCAGACTGGCTTCGTTGGAAGGACTGAATCATGTTTGCAGCAAGAAGATCGACTGGCCTACCGTGACCATACACATCACGGAGAATCCGATATCGGAGGCAGTCGTCTGTTAAATGTTAATCGCCGAATTTTACCACCACCCTCGATTTTTGTTACGTAATCAAACGAGCATAATCGGACAATGACGCGATTCAATAATTTAGAAAGGTTTCGTCGGGCAACGATCCCTCGCGGCACTAATCGTTAATTTCTTTCCGGAGCTTTTTCATCGGCACCACATTTACTTTAATCGCGATTTACGCTGAATCGACCACACGCGCTCGTAATAAATGTTTAATTCTAAATGACTATAGGTTAAGAGCTTTAAAAATAGAATTTACTACTTAAAAGATATCAGATCTTTTATCGATATTATACTTGCTCGACATGCAATGTTATTAGGAATAGTATTAAGGGTAAATGAGAGAATAATATTATTGCTGCGTTATTGGATATACAATGAATTTTAATTCTTTATTTTTAAAAGATTCAATGAATGGTGCAAAGCGTCTTTTAAGAATATTGTTCATTCTTTAAAACAAGTTTCTTAATCGTTTTAGGATATATTCATAGTTCTCGCTTAATATTTCTTTGAATGAAAAGGCAGTATTTTTTAAAATTTCAACGAACTCTTATTGATATTTTAATAACTAAACTTTTAAATATCCAATGATTTGATATACAACTCTGTATATACGTGTTAACGTCAACAAAGTCATGATTATCAAGTTATGACTTCACAAATATGCAATGATAATACATTAACTAAAAATAAAAGAGAGATTTTCCTGATATGCGAAGAAAACTTGTATATGAACGTTAATTTTGAAGAAAACAATACATTACTATATAATTACGAAAAAATATTGAAGAATTAAATCATGCTGCGCAAGATTTCAAAAATGTATTACAGCATCACGTTGCAAAAGAATGCGCATCTTCGTTTCTTGTGTTCGTTTTTCAAACCAAAAATGAATCATATTGTAAAGAACTGAGAGAAACCTTTAACAAATTGTGAATAATTTCTTATGAAACAACATCAAATAAATTCCGCGTGTCTGTATTTGCCACAATATACATATCTACTTTCCATGTGTTAAAAGTTAATTCGCAAAAAATAGTGATTTTGTTTCATTGTTTACAATATAAAAGTTGTGATAAATCTAATGTTTCAGTTAGATTTTGTAACGTCAAAAGTTTTATTTAAATATGCCGTTACATTTTTCAATTTCATCGCTCATGTCTACTCGATTCAAGAATCAGCCAGTAACTCTCGAAAATATACAAACTTATCATTTATAATTTTAATATCTTTTTCTTTATTTTATTTTAAATTAATTTATTTACGGTCATTTAAAATTTTAAAATAAAATAATAAACGTGTATATTAAAATTGATATTAAATAACTATATGTTGATATTATTGTCGCTAAACGGATATTCTCGATGAATTCGCTTAGGTTCTTTTAAATTTAATAAGAAAATTGATGGAGTCTAGAACACAAGATTGTTTACAACTTTGCAACGATTTCTTTGCAAAAGACGATAGCTTCGCAATTCAGTATCCCTATTGCAAATGTCATTCTTGAAAAAGGGGATACTCTGATAACCTACAATCTCTGTCTCTTTAAACAGAATGAGAATTTATTCGTTCGTTTGCGCTTACGCACCGTTCGCACCCTTTCTTTAATTAATAATAAAAGAGACTGCCCGTATGAGGAAGAAAAAGAACAAATGTATATGTGTAAGAATAATATAGGAAGAGAGGGAATACGTAATTAGTTGTTACAAGAAATACGGAATACAAGAAATGTCAGGTTCAGTATCTCTGTGTGGTTTTATCAGGCTTCGAGCCTCTAGCGTGATATGATAAGATGTGCCTGCTAACATGTAGCTTTTCAAAGTTTAATCGTCTTTAATTTTCTACATATGTGATTTATAAATGCGTCCCCCGAAATTCCTCATTTTTCGCGCGTCTTCTCTCGAAGCATTGCGTTCAACGTGACGATCGGCATCAACATATCTTTTTCAAAATCAATCCTAATCGTTCAATTGTTATGCATGCACACATAATGCGACTAAATTAATCGAGTATATGCAACTTGTTTTACCTCCGCGCTATTAATTAACATTTACAATCAAAAAAATAAATAAAAATTTTGATAATAGTAGCAAAATCAGTTTTCACATCTATTATTATTTTAAACGGATTTCTCTTGAAACGAAAATTTGCAAATTTAAGCAACTTATTAGATCTCTCTGATTTCACGGCAGGTAACAACGATAAAAAGATGTACGAGAATGACGAAAGAAGTCGAAATAGTGGACATCTCGTGGGACAGAAGATTTAACCTTTTCATGTGTAAAAGAAAGTTTATAAAATATGTAATAAGTATACACACACATCGCGTTGTTTAGATTATCGCAAATTAAGGCAATGATAGTCAAGAGCATAGGAGAGCATTAAGATTGTGGGAATACGATATGAGACAATTGAAGAAATGCACGCATTAAACATTGCTAATGCGAATACTATATAAATATATAATGTAGCTTTTAAGGACTACCAATGCTCCGCCATTAATCCCTTCGTTTCCAGATAAAGTTTCCTTACAAACATGGCGATTATTGGCACGAATTATCTGGACGCTCAAGACAACGAATATGTTGAATTCGTACATCGACGTATTGCTGCATTTAATTAGACATATCGGCCAAGTTCAATACGCGATATCATTAAATTGTTCGTCGACTGATCAATCTTAATCCAAATATTCGCCCATGTTATTCGTGAGACGCATATCAGTATGGTAAATTTTTAAACATTTTTCAACAATAAAAAATTCTATCGGATTTATATCTACATTTGGTGCATGAATGTCACTCAAAAGAAAATGCGGTAATGCCGCTGGTTTCGAAGGGTTTAAAAGAATCATTCAGTACGCGCGATCGAGAGCAAATCGATTTTCAGTATCCACTTCTACCTCGTGAGAAGATAACATGATTTTCCTTTGTCGCACAACGCGCAAAGTTCGTTCTCGGATTTTCCATGCGGTATCGCGAAACAGATTGTAGCTAGGTGTATTAATCACTCAGCATAAACGATAGTACAGGAAATAAGCGAAATAAACTTAGCCGGAGCTTGATTACAATATATATATATATATATACATAAATATATTATACAAGTTATAAATGACACGTGCGCACCGAATATATGCATCTTGTTATTTATAATAAACGAATACAAAGAAAATAATAAAATCGTTTAACACCCTCCCTTGTATTCTATCTATTTCAACATATGTTTTATATCAATAATAAAAAATTAAAATTAAATGAAAAAACTGCATTTTTTACAACTTTTAAGATTTTTCGAATTTCTCACAGATCTTTTTATACATTTTAAGATACGATTATTTATATAAATAACGCATTCGAGAGCATTTACTTTAATCCTATGATATCTCTAGATCTTATACTTTGGGCTATTTCGATTTTTTATTTGGAATCAAATATTTTAAAAGAAATAATTTTATGTAAAAATTTGAAAAAAGGAATATAATGAAGAAATAAACTGTTAATGCAACGTTTTAAACATATAAAACAATATTAACTAAAATTAAATGAAACTCTTTAAATATTCTTTTTCCGCTTATCTCTCGTCTCTCATTAGTTTTAATTATTTTGTAATGTAACGATCTACTCTGAAAAATAAATTTAATTTTCAGCTTATGTTAAAATGCAAGATATTGCGGCAATCTATAGCAAATTATTTGGATATTCTATGATATTCACATCCAAAAATCTCCATTATAAATCTCACACATTTAATACTCTATGTGCAAAAAAAGATTGAAAACGAAAGACTAACCGCGACTCCTGGATCCTACTTGGGAACCATAGCTGCAGGGAGATTAATGATTTGAAAAGGGACAAAAAGAAATTAATGGCATGATGAAGACATCTGCATTTTTATGAAGACTGTTATTAACTCTCAGGATGCATGTGATGGCGCTTCGTTAAGAATAAGGGAACCGACTTAATTAAAACGTTTTCGTTCTACTGCGATGAAGCCACTAGTATCTCAGAGTAATATGATATTTTAATCTGCCTATCAGCACTACCAAGAACATCGAATGCTATTTTCATCGAGATGCATGCGCATATTCGCGATGCAAAAGCAACATTGTTTTAATCGGTAATGCGCAATTCTGAACAAAGACAGTTTGTTAGTTATCTTCATGCCAGAAGACGATATAACACACGTGTGAAATGCTTTATTCAACTGCCTGATTACTTTAGCATAGATACAGAAAGTCCGATAGATTTACTGGAAATACATGTGACTCAGGTTTCAATTATGCTGCGATAATGCAGTACAATAAATCCCCTTGTTTGCTTTGACGGACTATAATAGATTATATAACAAATTATTTCCTATTAAAAGTACTTTGTAGAATTAAGGTGTGCTTTAAAAAAACTATACAACTAGATTAATAAAAAAAGAAAACATTTTAGTATTGTTGTAAAGTAATATAAAGTAAAATGTATTAATTTATTTTTTAATATAGTAGTAAAATTTTTATTTTCACAAAACAAATTTACTTTTATACAAAAGTACAAAAATATGATGTACTCTTGTTATAAACAGTAAGAGATAGAATATCATCGTTTATAACCAATATACAATATATACAATATGCAATATATAAGTTACTAGCGATTTCTGGATAGTTAAAATCGAAAATTCTAATATTAAATGTCGAAATCAATTTTTAGGTTTGAAGTGATCAAAGTTATTCAATGATATCGCGCAGATTGCACTTACATGCGTGATAATTACCGATCCGTCATCCATTATTGATCTTCATAGCTTCAATGATATCGATTTTTATCGATCAATATCCACTTGTCTTTTGTTTCTTATACTACGCAGATACTACGTACACTATAACAATCAGCTGATATTATAATAAATTAATTACTAATAAAAAATTTTAATTGTTACACCCAAATTGTTTAATCATGTGTATTACATATGCTTATATATTATTGAAATATTTTCTCCTTCCATCTTTCTTCTTATACCTTTTAAATAAATTCCAGATAAGTATTTCACAGTTATTTCAACCATTTCTTAGTTATTAAACTATGAGAATAAATTTTGACTCATAGACAATGAAGAGAATCAAAGCTACTCAACATATTTTTCTTTTCTAAAATACGCTGATACGTTAACAATAACACAATGCGCGCTTTGTGCATATTGCGATGGAAAAATAATGCAAAAAATATAATCACAAATCTATAATTTAATTTCTTGACATTTCCCGATTGACAATTTGGCAAATTAACACAATAAACAAAGCTCAAACGGTGAAATTTTAACAGGTCATCGATGAAACATTGAACTTATAATAAGCGGAACTTATAATAAATATTAAATTACAAAGTTAACTATAGCAGTACTTCCTTATTAAATGTATCACAATGTTGCTCAACTAAGAATCGATCTCTTCCGTATCCGTAATGTTCTGTTAATAATCAAACAAAGATAATGTTGCACGTTTCATATTTATACTACGCAATATATTATGATTAAAGATAAATTGATTAAGATACGATAGACTGTCTGAAAATATATAATCGAAATTTATTATTGCATATGTAATATTTCTCAACTGTATAAATCCTGTAAAAAAAATGTGTTATTAATAAACAATTAATTTATTATATGTTCTGTTATTTAAATCATTCGAATGCGATTTGATCTGAGAATTCGTGTGTTTCTCCGCGTACTTAAATCAAAATTAGCAATTAAATTATATCTAAAATTGTAAAAAATTTAAAATATGGTGCAAATTATATTTAAAATACAAACATTGTTTATGAAAATATTATTATTATCTGTAAGTATTGTAATGAAACGACTTATAATTTGCATTTTCTCTGTTACTAAAATTTCTACTTTGAATGAGTAAATCGCGTGGAATATTGGTTTCGATAAAGAATCATCGTTACAACATTAAGCCGTTAATTGCAGGAGTTATTCAATCGTGGACTATAGTGGCTAATAATTGTAATAAGTATAAACAGTGATCTGTTTGATAGTTTCTGATTTGTCGCAATCGCGTTTCAAAAGAAAATGACACGACAAAATACGGACCGGCTCGTGCCACTACCTACCTGTTCAAGTCTCGGCGCACAAACAATAGTAAGATGACTGGATATATAACAACAATACACTATACATCCTACGAGAGAAATAAGTGCCGAACATCGTCATATTCCAAAAAAACTTGTAACTGATTGCTTTCGCAGGTCGAAATATTAAGGCTTCTGTTCACTCACCACTTCTATCTCAGATTGACGTCAAAAGCGAGAAAACACAATAAAAATTCTTTTAAAATAGAAATTCAAATAGAAATATTTTTTAATAAAACAACATTTGTAATCAATAGAATAAATTTATAAAATATATCGAAAACTATCTTTTTGTTTCAGGGAGGAATTAAATCACATTTATTTCTATACACATATTATTAATTTGACAGTTGTCATAGCTGTGAACATAATTTATTTCATTTTTGGTTATGCATAATTTATTTCCAGATATATGGTTATTTATTAATTAACAAAACAAAAGGAGAGTTTTTGGTATATTTTACAAGTCAGTTCTATCGATTGTAAGTGTTGCTTTATTAATCCTAGAAGGCAAAACTGAATTTGCTGACAATGAGCTTCAAAGGTAAAAGTAGGGTGGTACGGCACCCAAAACTTCTCGGGTGTCTCAATCCTTTCTATCAGCAGTAAATTAATAGTTAAATAATGCATTTTCTTCGTATTTTAAGGGAAATAATGTATATAACATGTTGTTTTTTGAATTATGGTATGGGTCCGGACCCGAAAGTGTACCTGGCTACTTCAAAAGCGTAGTTTGAATTTCGTTTGGAGTTACAAAGAACCCCACATTTGCCTTCTAGGGTTAAAATATATTTCAATTTTAATATATATTTTGCAAGAATTTTTATTTGTATTTACATTGTATTTTCTCGCTTCTGACGTCACAATCTGAGATAGTAGTGGTGAGTGAACTTTGTCTATAATTTTTATAATTTAAATTTTTTAAAAAAGTAAAATAAAATATTTTTTATTATATATATTCCTTCTATATTAATTCCTTAAATAAATGTAATACTTTTTTGAAAGTTATTCAACATTTCATGAATTGTTTTTAATTTTCCGCATTAAAAAGTAGGAGGTCCATATTACCAGCACATTACAACATACCACCCAATTGCTCACTTTGCGATAATCTTTAAGCAGCTTTTTTTGTAAGTGGAGAATCATTAATTGGACGTTAGAAATGAGTTACCAATAGAGTAAAGAATCTAAGCATACCAAGAATAAAAAAAATTGAGCTTATAATTTACAAGAAATCGTTAAAAAACAAAGTGGGGTTCCATATTACCACCTTCTCCTCTACTGCTTTTTTACTCAATCTTCAAATTACACCATTAAAATATTGTACGACGCTTATAGGATACCTTGTATAAATATGTAAAAAAGGAAAGTTTCAAAACGAGAAAAAATTGTAATGAGAAGTTTTCAGATTGAAAGAATATGTGATGCGACGTTTACATAGCTCTCATTCGGTTCGCTGTTCCTCTTTCACGGA
The DNA here is from genome assembly GCA_003063835.1 of Aphaenogaster floridana. NCBI lineage: Eukaryota > Metazoa > Arthropoda > Insecta > Hymenoptera > Formicidae > Aphaenogaster > Aphaenogaster floridana. The sequence continues at coordinate 186,591 of NJRP01000101.1, read as the reverse complement.
TTTCTTCTCAGGTACGCGATCACACGTATGCATCACACGTGCACACCGTACATTGGCGTGCATTGGCGACAAGAAACCAGTCTTCCCGACAATTTTTGCAACGATAAAACGACTAACGTCTTCGTGGAATCAACAGGGCCGTACACGCACATCCGCTCTTCTTTGGTAGAAAAATATCTTCCGCGTATTCTTTTTAACTCTTTCCGTCGCGTACTATACAATTGTATATAAAGTGTCGTTCATTTTGTTGTGTTATTTAATTTTATTATTAATTAATAGAAATCATTTTAAAAGTTGACATAGCTTACACATACACTGAGAAAAAAAAATTGTGAAAACGCAAAATGTGGTTCATCCAATTAAAATATTTAGTCCGATACGTTCAACTAAACATTAATTGGTTTATCTGAACATTAGTCGAATTAACTAATTCTTGATAAAACAATTTTGATGGTTAACATGAATGAACTATACCTTTTTTAATGCAACTTAATAATTGTTGAATCAACCATTGGATCAACAACTATACAAATTTAGTCCGTACAACCAATTTTTTTTCTCAGTGTACCTATATGCTTTTATACTTGAATTTTTATATTAGATAATTAATAAGCGTTAAATTCTGTTTTAATAATATTGATAATATTTATTATATTTATAATACAGAATTAACATGTAATATTAGTAAGTTAATTGTAAGAAGCCATGCCAATATAAATAACTAATTGTAAGTAATAAGTCTGTCAAAATTAATTAAAACCGTTTGCTGAACGTCGATAAAATGCTTATTGTTAATAAACATTATTCTTTGCTGCAGAACATTCCATCGATTTGTCCACATTCCTTATGTCTCATTATAAATAGAATAAATAGAACAAATATGAATTATTATTTTTCCAGAAATATTTTTTTCTTTAATTTTCTGATTATTTACATATTTTTATATTATTTATATACTTGTTCAAAGGAACTAAAACTATTCAAAAACTAACAATTGTTAGACTTCAAATAATATAATTAATAATATTAATTACATAACTTAGAGTATATTAATTTAATTCTAAATTCATGTGTGCCATTATATTCTGAAATACATATTTACTACACCTATTGTACTAACAAATATTATACCACACAAAACATAATTTGTATTAGATATCTAATGGATATCTTCCGATGGATATTCAAATATCCACGAATATGTAGAAAACATCCATTAGGCGTGCTTTATATATCCAAATGTTCGCAATTCAAGATCCCATAAATATCCATAGGATATCTAAGCCAATGTTCACTAGACATTCATGTCATATCCAATGGATATTTAAATAGATATCCATTTTAATTATCTTTAATATTTTTTCGTCGTTTTAATTATACAGGGTGTAACACCATCGTATGTCACAAACGCTAGGGCGTGTTCTACGACCTGAAATAAGAAAAAGTTATATAAACATGGATTCTAATTTGCCTTGTTTTCAAGATGCAGGGTGTTAAAGTTCAACGATTAGTTTTACTATTATTTTATTATTATTTTTTAGAATAGATGCTTTAGCATTTATTAATATTAAATTTGTTGCACGTAGAGGACCACAATCCGTATGGTTGATACGTGGTAATTAAATACCATCTATGGCTAGTCAAGTCGTATTACAATGTATTAATTGTTAATTATTATTTTTTATTATTATTCTTTATTTTTTTAGTGTTTTATTTATTTATTTATTTTTTTAGTACAACATAAACTTTTTTCTTATTTTAGATCGTAGAACATGCCTTAGCGTTTGTGTTGTCCTAATTTGCCTCGCAAATATTTTACGGGATTCTATCGTAATCATGAAGAATAGAGATTCCACCCCAGGAATTTTCGAACGAGTTCGAAGATCCTTACTGAGAAGAGCCGAAACCTGCATTCAAGTGAGAGGGTGTAACTTTGAACAATTGTTGTAAACTAGAATTAAAAAAAAAAAGATAGAAAATAGCAAAAAAATAAAAATTATGAAAATAAAAAAAATTTGTTGTACTAAAAAAATAAATAAATAAAATACTAAAAAATAAAGAATAATAATAAAAAATAATAATAAAATAATAGTAAAACTAATCACTGAACTTTAACACCCTGCATCTTGAAAACAAGGCAAATTAAAACCCATGTTTATACATATAGGCCCATATTCAGAACGTGCTTCTAAAGATGTAGCGCGCTTTTTTGTCATTCTATCCTTGTTTTACGTGCAATGAACGATAAAGATAGAATAACAAAAAAGTACGCTAACATCTTTAGAAGCACGTTCTGAATATGGGCCATAACCTTTTTTTCTTATTTTAGGTCGTAGAACACGCCCTAACGTTTATAACATATGATGGTATTACACCCTGTATAATTGTACTCTTTCCAAGTAACATCTCTTTAATCTCATCTTGGAATCCACTTTTGGGGATTCTCCTTCAAAGAATCATATTATTAAAACATGAGTAAATAATCTCATAATGCTGCGTCTTTTATTCTATCATGGGTGGTTTTTTACTTACGAGAAAATAAACTCCACCGCGTCCATCGGGCGGCGATGCCGCGTACTGCTCATAAATCCACTGGATATCCCTGATAGCTATTTAGTAGACATGGATGTATGGATAATATGTGGATATCTAGTAAATATCTTTGTTAGCTATCTGGTGGACATGGATATGTGGATATTTTATCAATATTCAGTAGATATCCCCGCTGGTTACTCGGGAGATATAGATATTTTATATATCTATTAGATGTCTACTAGTTATCCATAATAGATATAAATACCCAGTGAGAAATGACAGGTCGGAAAAACAACTATTAGACGTCTATTAGACGACATAGACGTCTAATAGTTGTTTTTCCGACCTGTTTTCTGACCTCATTTCTCACTGGGTATAATAGAAATATGTAGACATCCACTAGATATCTATTAAATATTTTGTTCCGTCCCAGAGAGCACACGGATATCCGAAAGACATCTATAAGACGTCCTTTAAAAATATTGAGGATATCCGTAGGCCATCCGTTTTACATCCTTCGGACATTCTATGGGCATCCATGGTATATCCGTTTATGAAATTGATGGACGTGATAAAAGCTATATCAATACATTTTGTTACATATGACCACCAAGAATATCAAGTATCTGACGTATCTGCATTAACTTTAGAACTGAACGAAATTGTATTGTCAAAATATATCTCATTTACTTTCACACATTGGATCCCAATTTTAGGGACTCGTCTTCAAAAAATCATTTCGTTAAAACATGGGTGAAGACTTTTATAATGCTGCGTATTTTATTCCATCCTGTATGGTTTTTTACTTACGAGAAATACGAGAACTTCGCGTCCATCTGATGGTGGTGCCGCGTACTGCTCGCGGATATAGTGGATATTATATGAACATACAAACTTGTCCATTTTGGGATTTCCTATAGTGTCCATAAATGTATATCCTATATGGATATCTTTATAAGATCCATGGACATCCCGACAAGAAATGAACACAAAACGGATGTCCATAGGATATCCTGTGCTGTCTGGGATTACAGTGGCATTTCAGGAATCGAACTGCTCTTATGTTTGTCTCAAATCTACGCGACAAATTCTCACCTAAACTTGAATTTGCGTTCTAACCTACAAAATGCGCGCGCTTATAAATTCGAAATAATTGCCAATTTCAGACTGAGATTTCAAAGAGAGCAAGTACTTATCATCCGCACTTATCATCCGCATAAATCGTGCAAAAGAGTTTCGCTCAAGAGTTGTACGATCTACTTACCAGCTGTAAATTCCATTTCGCTTCTCCGTAGCGAAAGAATCTTCCCATCGACGTACCCGACGACGCGACGGCGAGATAATGGAATTTCATTGCGTACTGTATCAATAACGCGTCCCGTCGTTTACAAACTCGGCGTCCACCGGCGCGACTCGCCTTCTCGGCAATCTTCGGCCGGATCCGCGAGTCTTCGGGAACGTTGCGCCGACCAGCGGCGCGCGGGTCTTCTTTGATCTTCCGTATTCTTAACGCGACCGGCGTGGGAGCAAGTCCGCGCGCGCACTGCAAACGCTTGCCGAGGGTGGCCGACCGCGAAGCACCTTCGCGTCACTCCGTTCCGTCGTAAACTTTACGTCGCTCGTCACGTTTGGCGCGTGTCACGTGCGCTCGTCGTTTTCGTCGGTAACGCGAGTGTGTCCGTTCCTTTGGGACGCGTCGCGCAGTGGCTCCGCGGGAGTAGTCATCGTTCGATCATCCTCGGGAATCGTATTCAACGGTTGAATCATATTCAAAACAAACCGCGCGCGCGTCAGCATCGATACGCTGCCTCACGTGCTTCGAAATATTTAAGCTCGGCGGGGATCGAATTCAACAGGTATTCCAAATTGTATTCGAGAATCCACAATCGCGCTGATCGCGCAATGTCTCGATCGTCCGAATAAAATCGTGAAAGAGAAGAACGCAAAGCACGCAGTTGCGTTGCAACGTCCTGAAGTGCGAAACTATCGCCGCGTCGCAATCACTAAATGTGAAATCAACGTTTATCTCGTCGTCGGGAATACGCGAATTTAAAAAAAGGTTGACAGTGGCGAGTGTACGGTGGTGCTGGTGCAGTGGATATGCGTCGCTGGTTGTTGTGAGGGTGCCGGAGTTTCCTCGATCTCCTTGGATCGCGAGGGCGCAGGATGGAGCCGGCCAAGGTCCTTTGGATTTACATGCTCCTCATGGTGGTGTACATCGACGGAGCGAATGTCACCCAAGATGAAAGAGGTACGTGTACTTGATGTCACCTTAAAATTGGATATTATATATATAGATATATATATTTATATTTGTTGATATTTATGCATAAAAATTTCGCTATCTCGACATTGAAGAGATACTCTTATAAATAAGACAGGGAAGAATGTACATTATAAATCTTCTTGTCAGTTAAGCGAATCGACAGTATTTCGAGCGAAATGCGCGCGAGCTAACGGTTGTTTTGAGTTAGGATGCGACTTGTTTCCAGAAACCAATGTATAAATGAATTATATATCATTAATTCGTTCTTGGAAACTTCCTTAGTGACAATTAAAATAATTCACATGTGGAATTTGGATTTCTTGCGACATTTACGCGCAGTATGTAAATTTAATGCATCCCGATTATTCCGTCCCGATATTTCGCAAAGCAAGATATCCAAGATTATATTTCCAATAATAATTGAGTAAAAAAAAATATTAAATGCTATTTATAATTTTATTTAGCTTAATTAATTGAAAATATAAAAAATGTATCTAATCTTCAGAAGATATAAATAAGAAGCTTTCAGTATATTTTATGTACTAACTACTTTGCATTTTATTTGTGAAAAAATCCATACTTAAAGAATCTGTAATTAAAATCTTTGATAATAAATGAAGATCATAAATTGAGAATATTCATTGATTAGAAGTGGAATTTTAATTTAAACATTTTTATATTTGTTGATAGTTAGTACATGTTCAATAAATAGGGGTTTAATAAGCTTTAAGATTATATTCGAAACACAATTTCACTAAGTTGAATACGAATAATTAATGTTATTTTGATCTTAGTCAATTTATTTATCCACCTAGCAAATCCATTCGTTCCGCTCAGCTGTACGAACATTTTAGTTACGCAAACTTTAATGCTTTTAATCGCACTTTCTCGACTCATTCTTGATTCAACTAACTGAATACCCGTCGCGCTCCCAAGCTCGCGATTTTTACAACACAGTGCACCGTAAAGAAATGTTCTTAACAAGAAATACAATATATGTTATCCGAAAAAAATAAAAATATTTCTTTTCACGAAATCTTTTTAAGTTAGTAGTTAATGTTATTACTGTGTTCGCGCTTCTTCATAAAAATTTTTTTAATTTAATAAAAACTAATATGCGAACGTATATATATCATAAAAATTAATGGGACACGGTGTGTTTCACCTGTGCGTTTTCCATGCGTACTGGTGGAATTATCGCTCGGTAGATAAGAAATTGCGTATCTCGACGCTGTGATAAGAAAAGCGGACTGCCCTTATGATAAGCAAATCAGAAGGAACCGTCGACGAGGCTCGGATAAAAATCCCCTCTATCTTTGTTTCTGCGAATGAATAAGATAAAAGGTTGCGATACGTGCAATGAAGACAATGACTGAATAAAGAGACGAGCAACGTCTCTTATTTTTGTGCAGTAAACGCTGTTCTTATTTCTGCCCACAATTGATATATTGGGATAATGCCGTAAATCTCCTGTGCAGAAAAGAATAGATAAAACATACACATTTAATGAGAGAGAAAGAGGCAGCACGACTTATTTATTTTCATGCCAAAAATGCGGCGGCGTTTCTCAATATAGTCTCTTTCTCTTTTCCTCTCTCTTTCTTTCTCTCACGTACAGCAAGACGCCACGAGTTAAATATATCTTGTTAAATGGTTAATTAGGCCTTAATCAGTTCAGTTCATCCAGAGTGCCCGCACAAGAACGAGGCCAATGGTACGACACTGTTCGCTGGAACTTTTGTTAAAGCGGCAGTGTCGTTGCAAAAGGGGTACGAAGATAAGGCATTGCAAATGTCTTTCTTCGAAATCTGGTTTTAACAGTTTAATGAAAAACATTTCTGTTGTTTCAAAACTTCAAAAATTTAAACTTGGGTAATATTTATATATTTTCCATAAAAATGTATGTTTCTCTAAAAATGTATGTTTCTCTTTGCGAACATATTAAATAATTATTTAGAATAAATTAGATTAAAAAGATTTTGTTCGGATATTTGAATAATAATTTAATTAATAATTTAGAAATCACAAAAATATTATAAAAGCGTGATCCAATTTAAATGTTATAAACATTGACATAAAAAATGTTAGCGACTTTATAAATCCTTAAGATTCTGTGCTATAGCGAAATAAATGCAATATATTTGTATATCTTTTTTAAATACCTATATCAATCATCGGAAATTCATTTTTCTCTCAATACATATTTTTTCTCAATATCATATATTTTGAGTAGACTGTTATATCATTTTACATAAAAAAGAAGAGAAGTTACGTGTAAAGAATTTACCGGAATTTACGAAATTTAAATTATATTCCTTTGATATAATTAATGCGTAAATAATTAGATAGAAATCATGTTAAATATAATGAATTAGCATAGTAAATTATAAAATGCGGTCTAGTTTTATTTGCACTTGGCTAGTTTGGAAATAAAACTCACGTTTCTGCATGACATGGCACTGTTGCTCCACTTGCACAAATGACGCTTATCCCCGATTTTGCTTTATTTATAGTTTTTTTAAAAGATGTGCGTATACGTACGTGGTTCCATGTAAATTTTTAACGTAGCGTTGCATTAAAGCAACAAACAGAAAATATTTTATTTTTATTTTATCGTTCTCTGTATTTGCGAATATAGAGCTGAGATATAGAGCATTAGAAACACTAGAATAATAATTTTATTATTTTTATTATATTCTATTCTCTTTACAAGAGAATCATTGTAAAAGCAGGAATTCAGAGAGTATAATAGATACCCTAAAAAGCATAATAGATGATAATGGACTTCAATATTGAGTGTAGAGCAAGAACACTTCTTGGTGTATTAGCAAAATTTTTCCACATACATTTTGCTTTGATTGCATTTTTCAACTTCCTTTGAACAAAACTGTCATTGGCAAACTCTGCAGTTTCTTCAACAAACATCGTTACCACTCTTCAAGTACGCGTGCAGCGTTCCAACAACTTCATACTTACGACGTCGAGTCTCTCGACGTAAAGGCGAGATAATAAAAGTTCATAAAAATGCGCCACCAAATAGGGAAGCTGGACGGCCGGAGTTGAAAATTATGCGGTAATTCTTCATTGAATTCTTTGGCGAAGTATCGCATGACTAAAAAAGCAGACCGCGGTGGAAGCAAGAACGCGTTCCCCCGCGTTCTTGAGGCGACGTCTGTCCTTTCCTCTGCCTTTACTGCACGGAGGAAAGACATAGAGGAGCGGTAACCAGCCAAGCATAAAGCAGTGGCTCGAATCGAACTCCGCAGCCTTGCATGGCGCAGGAACAACCCAAACATATCTTAAGAATATACAGGTGTGATTATCCCGTGTTGGTTATCTTGCATCGAGCACATAAAAATTGAGAGCAAAACTTACATAAATTAGTAAAAATAATAACTATTAAAAGTTAAAAAACAAAGTAAAAAGTGAAAAGAAATCTTTAAACTTTTAAAATTCGGAAATTTTTATTATAAAATGTTATTACATTGAAATTCAAGAGTTTTAACGCATTTTTATTTTGACATAAATTTATTTTTTTGTAATATGCGCTATTTCTTTCTTACATTTTTTTAAAAATGCAAATATTATTTATATTTGATATTAAAATTATATGAAAGGAAATAAAACATTAAGATATGCGTTTACATATATCAAATAAAACTAAAGATTTATAGAATTAACCAAATTTACATAATGCGATGTAGATAATGCAGTAGCATGATGTCCGTTTTATGTCGTAGTTCAACGTTAATAATTTGTCATGTAATTAGGTGCAATAATTAACTAGCTTCTGATGAAGCACGCGATCATTTGACATCCATAACTTGATATATGTAATAAGCTTCATTCTCTGAAAGTCAATAGTCAAACTCTCAAGTATATATCTCACTTATTCATCAGATTTGATGTTCATTAATTTAGTGTGAATTTATCTGAGCTATTACAATTGTGTTTTTTTGACATTGTCATAATGATTCCGATTAAAATTGGTATGAGATCAGAATAATGTTCCCACGAATCGATAACGAGTCGCAAGGATGCAAGGGAACGAGCTCGGGTCAACACCACTTGAACCGATGTCGATGATGACGATCGCGACGAATGACGCATCAGTCCGCGAATGATCTTGCGCGATGATATTATAGTGAGTGATTTAAACACTTCTCTATCTAATTTTATATTAAATATTTTCTTTCTAATCTTGCTTTTCTTGTTACTCAAACTTCGTTACTTTACTGAAAATACCGCTTAATGTAAAGCACCGTTTTATTTCCTTTTCAATATATATAATACAAAGAAAGAGAGAGAGAGAGAGAGAGAGAGAGAGAGAGAGAAATATCAATCTTCAAAATTATGTTGCAATAGATTCAATGTAACTATATTTGCAATAAATATTTCTTCTGGTTTTTCGTCTTTATAATGAGATATTCGAGGCAATCGTAGAAAATAATCGTGAGTGCGATTTATAAAGGAACTTTAGTAGCATTGAATGTTCAGCAATTGAGCTATCTCTGCTGGTGCAGCAGCAACAGTAGAAGCAATCAGGGTCGAGCGACAATGCATTCACCTCATGCTTTGAATACATTTTACTTCGTACATTGTCTCGCGTTGTTACTATCTGCTCTCTATCTTCTCATTTTCTTCTATTCGGCAAGATCTGTTTTGATGCAAAGTATTTTCAACAAAAGTAGTATATAAACATTACATACAATGCGATTTATTTCATTCCCGTCAATCTTAGTTTAAAATTGAATCAATACTTAAGATTCTCAAAACGATCAAATCTATCGAACAAAAATTATCTATAGTTAATAGATTACAAGACTGGACTCTACTTTATTTGATGAATTGTCAATATAGCGTAAGCATCAATGAAATAATTACATATAACTGCGGTTACAATTGCTAGAGAGATTTATGAACGCAGTCTTCCGGAACCACGTGTCTAGTGAACGAAAAAGGAGCTCGAAGTAACTCACGTCCAATTACAAGGAACGCATTCACAACCGTGTGTGGACGCGAGTCTAAGCGTGCGTAATTGTTTAATGGGTTAATGAAATGATACACCCGCCGAATCTAAGCGCGCACAAAAAGCCAATTGTGCACCACCGGCATTCCACGATTAGCACGACTTAGTGCTATGCCGTCTCCGCGGGGCGATGGGCACACGAAGAGATGCTTCACACGCGCATAATTTAGTACGCCGCGCGCAAAATTATGCGCATGAGAAGTGTTTTCCTCTGAGAACGAACATTTTCCTTGCGTACACGCGCGCGTATAGTGTGCTATGAGAACGTTGTAGCAGTATAATATGATTAAATCAATGAGTAAAAAAAAATATAATGTAAGTTATTTACTTACATTACTGTTTGTGCAAAATCATTTTATGTGACAATGTTTGGTTGAAATGACAAGGCGTTGTTTCTATAAAATTCTAACTGAACAGGAAAAATGTCTATTTAACTAAACTCTATTTATATAAACGCAAAGAGAAAGATATTATTAGATTAAAGAAATACGTTAAGAGAAATATCCTTCTTAGCTTATTTCTTAAAAGACTAATTAAATTACGTAGCTCTTTTTTTATATATCAATACAAGAAACTAAAGATGCTCATGATTTTTAATACAATTGTGTAATAATATTTATCATTTTATCTTGTATAATATAATTACTACAATTTATCTCATATTAATATCGGTGTTTCGTAATTTATGCGAATACTAGACTGTAAAGAAGCGAGGCGACGTTGTTGAGGAATTCCGAATGGAATCCATCTTGCTTAGAGCGAAAATGGTTATCCAGCTGTGAGGATTGAACGAGGATTCACCTTTCTATTCATATCGTCTTTCTTGATTTTCAAAATTCTCTGAGTAACGTGAAACATGATTAAATCAGCTTATTCACTTGAATAGTAAATAAGCGCGTGGAAAAAAAAATGTAAAAAAGTTTTTTACTTTCTTATTTTAATTAAAGCGGGAAGCAAAATGATAAAATATACAATTATAGTTAATTTTATTATTTACATTTAAGTTTCTTATTTAAATAATATTCAGATTTTCTTTTTGCATTTTCTTCCTTGTTTGTACATATAAATACAAAAGCTCAAAATATGCACACAAACATATTCTGTACAAGATTAAAATCTGTATATTTTATGAGGGAGTCCGACAAAAGATCCCGCGACAAAATAACCCGGACAAAACATCCTGTGACAAAAAATCCCAAGTCCCAAAAATCCCAGGCCAAAAAAATCCCATGTCCAAAAGATCCCAGGCCAAAAAATCCCATGTCCAAAAGATCCCACGACAAAAAATCCCAAATCCAAATTCGCAAAAGTTGTATGCGGGTAAAGCAAGGTCCACCCTGCCTGCCGTCGGTGTGGGGGGGCGGAGGCCCCCCCGCCCGATGTGTGTGTGTGTGTGTGTGTGTGTGTGTGTGTGTGACCACCATATATTTGTAACGTTGAAAGATCCGGACAGCCACGTCAAAAAAATTAATTTTTCGGAAACTGGACGTTTCCGCACATTCTCACTTGTGACATTCGATTACATTTAATAAGTGCTACAAGGTATTTTTTATCGCGGGATCTTTCGGATTTGGGATTTTTTGTCGTGGGATCTTTTGTACTTGGGATTTTTTTGGCCTGGGATCTTTTGGGCGGGATCTTTTTACCGGGATCATTTGTCGGTAATTCTTTTATGATGATATTTCTTTTTTTATATTATCGAAAAATATAAATTGAATAAAATAATGTTAAATTGCTATATTCAATATACTCTTATGCATTTGTTTTTGTTTAAAGTTTCTTGGAATTAACGTAATAATCCTATATGTGTTGATATATTTATTTTAAATTTGTATATTTTATTCGAATTTTGTATAAAACGAAAGAATCGTAACCTTTATGCAGGCTTTTCTTGTACGCACGTGTTGTAAGGGCCCGAACACATAAAATGCATAGCGTAGCATAAGCTTAACATAAGAGCGCTGGACCAATGAGCATCTTATGTAAATCAATATGGCGACTTTATGCTGGATGCTCATTGGTTTAGCGGTCTTATGTTATGCTTATGCTACGCTATGCATTTTATGTGTTCGGGCCCTAACTCGGCATGAATCCTACACACAAGTGCTACCGTACTTACGTGTGTGTGAAACTGGATCCGAGATTAATCTATCGCGTTTTTTTCCGCATGCATCGTCCACGCTCTTGCAAAGGAACGCGCGAGATATTCTACGGATTCATAACGAGTTCTGCTTCCGATAATCGATCAATTAAAAGGATATTGTATAGTATTTCCTACCCTTATTTGAACTGTTATCTAAATAGTGGAAGTACTAGATGATAAAACATATTACAATGTAATTATTTTACATTAATTTGACCTGAAAGTCTATATCAATGCAGAAAATACTCTATATCTAAAAAATTAGGTTACATACGTATTTAGGAATCAAATATTTTTAATTTACTACAATTTATAAAAACAAATTTCTCTGCAACTGAATGGAATTATTCTTTTGCAAAGACAACACGAAATTTATTTCTTACAAATATGTTGCAAAGACACAATTAATTTATACTGAAGTAATATTTGTAAGTAATACTGATTAAATCAAACTATTTAGCAAATCGATGTTTCGATATAAAGTAATAAATGCGTAAATAAAAAATGAATATTTATGTCAATAAAAATATGTATCATCGATTAAATTTGATGTTTGCAAAATACAGAAGACATTAATATATTTAGATTTGGAAGAAATATCGTTATGTTTTGAATCTGTTAGCAATAGATTTTCCACCTTATTTTAACTTTTACTAATTAATAATAAAAAATATAATAATTTTATGAAAATAAAAATCTAATAACAAATTAATTTTTAAAATGTGTGACAATAGATCTCAAGCATCTTAATTCTACGAGAAAAATTTTTGTTACATTAGTATTGATTAATATTCAACATTACGTGAAAACTGTTGAAAAATTATTCTACATTCTGTGATCATCGGCATCATTCAATCGCGTCATACATCGTGAACATTCAGGATGCGACAGAATATTGAAACTATTGCATCCGATCGCAGCGGAAATCGGGACGCATGCATACGCCGAGTCGAGTCGTGCCAGTCGGCGATGAAGTTCAAAGACTCGCGGCATTCATCGGTCTGAAAGAGTGCGACGGATCCTGACTGCGAGGATTCCCCTTTCATTACCGAGTATTGAAGTTCAACGACACTGCCCTCGATGCGTAATCCCGAAGACGACATTCAACAACATGTCCAGCACGGATCTCAAGGAGCGCGTCTCAAGGAACATGGCCACAGCTCGAGGGTCACTAGCAGGAAAGGATTTGTAGCCCTCTCGTTGACATTCGCGTAACATAGGCGTCATTACAAAATAGGAAGTGCTTTTAGAACTCGTACAACATCGCTGTATTGCGAAAGCTACTTTCTTGTCTTAAATAGACAATATATATGTATTTTCTGTATAAAGTTTAATATAATTCTAAGACATTTATTGTTCTCTCTCTGTTTTCTCTGGCTCTATTAAAAATGCATCAATTTTCTGGTGTTTAGTTTGCAATTCTTTCTAATATTAGTCGTTTAATTCCTTCTTTCAAATAATATCGTCAAAAAAATATTTTTAATAATTGGCATTAATATATGATGTAGGATAATCTAAGAACGACGAAACTTAAACTATAATTATATTCTAAAAACTGAAATAAATTTATATATAATAGTCTAACATTATTACTTAATATTAACTAGCCTTGTTTAAAACACGTTTATAATGTTCATATACCTTTGATAATAAATTTCCGGTTTCTGGTTAAACTTCTTTCGTAATGAAGGAAGGACGAGAAAAGAATTACTTCTTTGACGATACGTCAACGCGAGAGAAGCCTCCTTAAGACGAGTGAACTCGACCAATAATACATAGTGACTTAACACCAGTAGCACTTGGTGTGCCTCGGGTGCGAAGTGAGCATAACTGCGAGACGGTGGAGTTTAATTGAGGTTGATGAGGGGGGCGCTCGTATTGGCCCGGAATTCAATGCCGCGATGATGTTTCTTGCTCGCAACGAGACGACGTCTTGAACGGAATGCTTCGGAAAAATCGATGAAACTGAAAATGATCTGTTCGATCGAGATATCCAGGTAGCAGAGACAAGACGAAAGAATCATTACACATCGAGAACTCATTATGACGTAACACTCTGTCACCATTGAACTCATAGATGTTGTTCAACGTTATAAAATAAAAGCACTCTGGCTTGCGTTCAAATACACTAATGAATACATGTTATATCAATATATATTATTTTTACAAAGATTATTATGCATTATATTGTGTGTCATATCGATTGCTTCATGTGTCTAAACATTATAAAGAATATTCCAAACGTTAAACAAATTTATTTTAAATATAAATTTGTTAAACAAAATTGTTAAACAAAATTATATTTCAAATTGTATTAAATTAAAATGAAATAAAAATTAAATTAAAAAACATGTGTATATTATTGATATACGCTCTAATAAATCTCACAGAATATAATCATTATTTTTAAATTTTTTGATAATTTACAGGATCTGTGCACTCTATATAAATTTTGCAAAATTTTATATTAAAAGTTCTAAAATTTATCTAAAAATGTATGGAATGAGGCGTATCGCTTATCAGATAAGATATCTCTGATAACGTGACATTTTACAATTGTTATTTAAATGCTCGCCTTACGGTGTCTATAGGTACTTCTTATCAAGCGCGTTTTGTATAAAGGCTCGTACGACGCTCGGCCTTTGAATGGAGGCGTTCCAACTACTTCGACAATCGAGTTGTCAGCATCCTGTCTGAAGCTACATATCTATTTATATGTGCAATGAGGAAGTTGCAAGAATGCCGGTATCTTTTCGTATGCGTGGGCAATCGTAGCAGGAGAGCATAATTAGCAAAAATACCAATAAACATAGTAAATCTTTATAGAAAATGATATTATAAAATGTTAAATCAGTCATTGAAATACGATGATTACATGACGACGTTGCATAATTATTGTGATAACATAAAGCAATTTTGTAAAACTTATATTTTTAATTTACTCATTAACACTAAAGCTACCGACAATTTATATATATCTATTTCTACCAAACCGGTCAAATGATCAGTTTTTAAATAAAAGTTTTATTTTTTCCAATTGAATCAGAAGAAACGAAAGAAGAAGAGAGATAGATATTGCAAAATTGATTATATATATATATATACATATATATATATATATATATATATTAAGGAAAAGTCGTGAAATCAAATAAGGAAAAGCGATAACATTGAATGCAGAATTTTTAATCAAAAGTTTAAAAACGGTCGGTTGACCGGCGATGGTAGTTTTAGTGTTAAAATTAGATTACAAATGGCACATTCTATTATTTTACTTCAAGATATATGTGATATATTTTTAAATATATAACAATTACAAAACGTTTTACCTAAACATTTAATATTTAAGAATTTAGAAAATAACAATTTCTAACTAACAGCAATTTCTAACTAATAGCAGATGTATATTGACAAAGAGCAAAGATCGCTTATTGCTACTCGTTGCTTGGAGCTACAGAACGCTCAATTATGCTTCTCATATTTCTTGCTTGATAGTCCAATTTGAGCTCGGCTAGAAATAGCTGATATCGCCCACAGATAGAAATAAGACGACAGAAGTCTTTGGAACGCACGTGTCCTAGTGACATAGTGATAAATTGATTCGCTGATTTTTCATCCCTGATATTTTTCAACAACGCGAAAGTCAATAAAGTGATCTCATTCTCATAGTCGATCTTTTAATGTAAGATTTCACATCCGAGGCTTCTCCCCAAGCATGAACCTGCTCAGTGAGTTCGTAAAACGAGCAGGCTGCATCATGCCATGCATGCCATAAAATCACAACGGCGTCAAACAGCGCAAAAAGACCGCGGCAGAATCTCTCGTCGTCTCTTTCCTTCTTTCCTCTCTTCTTCTCTTCCTTTTCTCTCATACATGGAGGACATTCGCGGGTTTTCGTCGTGGAATCGGGTTCTGAGGACGCGCGCGGCCAGCACATGGTTCCAAGTTGCGTGCCGCGGTTACAGAGCAAGAACCTCCCCCTCGCCGGGAGGAACGTGCACGTTTCGCGTTCATCCTCCTCTGCTACCTTCGACATTCTTCCCGACCCCGCACACCCCGTCCCCTATTCCATTCAGGCATAATAACCGTGCAGTTTCCCAGCGCGTCTTCAATGGGCGAAGATTGCATGCTACGAGGCCTCGGGCCGGTCCTCCTCGTCCTCTTCCTCACCGCGTCGCTTCTACCCTCCTGTTCTTTCTCTTTCTCTCGTCCTTTTTTCTTCTCTCTCTTTCTGTATGTTCCTCTTTCTCTCGCTCACTTCTCTGAGCGCGAGTCTTTCTTCGTCTTCTTCCTGCATCTTTCCTCTGTCTTGATCTCTGGTTCTTTCTCTTCTAGTCTTCTGCCACGATGCTTGTCCGTTCTCCATTCTCGCAGAGACTCGCGATGGTCATGTCCCCCGAACATACGAAAATAATTTTATTCTCCCTCTCCAGAATCCTGGTTAGACAGGACCTGCAAGTTATGTTGAATGAACATATACGTAAATATATTTTTTGTATTTGTAAATTAATAATTGTATAATATATATGTATACAATTATTTATATATATATATTGTATATTATGCATATCTCATCACATCTCAACATATCACAACTTCGAGAGAGAGAGAGAGAGAGAGAGAGAAGGGGAAGGATGCGTGAAATCCATATTAATAAAAAAAACATACATTGAGTAATTTTGAAGAGAAAATAATTAGTAAATTTTGTGTAAAAGAATTTAGATTATATTTGAACTAGATTATATATACATATAATTTAACACTGCGCTTTTTATCTTAGAAATTGCATACTTTATTTCAATTACTTGTTTAATAGTCATTATTGAGTATTTAAATTAGAATATATTTAATATCGTCTTAATATTTTAATCTCCAATATTTACGTGTGTCTCCGATATTATATATATTATATAAAATGTTAATCCAATAATCTGATAATATATCTACATACATTAAATAATCATTATTGGCATATACATGAATCATGCTTACGCAAATTCATATCTTTCTCTTATGTGAAGCCACAAATACAAGATACTTCGGACTAGCATTATGAGAGCATAGGATGTATAGCATATGAGAAAATATCGCGAAGCTTGCCTTTTCTCACGTGTGCTTCACGTCTACCGTCACGCGAATCTAAAGACGTTCTATTCCCAGGTACGAACCATTACGGCAGTCCGGAATGCAACCTTCCCATTTATTTTCTCGTTTTTCTTTTATCATGGTTTGTTGTCTTTGACTGTAGATTTAGGAAACTCTTCTACCAGTTCTTTTTTTTTTTAAACTTTCATTTTTAACTTTCCAAAATTCACCGTAAAATTTCAAATTTATTGATCTCTAATCAATTTATTTAAAATTATTGTATTTAATAATATTTTGTAATTTTAAGTAATAACTTATATTTAATAAACTTAATGCACTAAAATATTCTCAAAATTAGTACGCTTATTTCTACGAATGATAACAGAATTATATCATTTTGCTATATAAGGAAATGTTTTGTCGTGTCATGACGTTTGCGCATAAAATTGCTAAGTATCCGCGCACGTATCGAAAGGATGAAGAAAGAGACGCATCTGTTCTTGCGGTTCAATAAGCGGCGGGACCGAAGGGTTACGTCTCGCGAACAGGGTCCCTTCTTGACCAAATGAGGCAACTAGTTCCAAAGAAAACAGCCCAGATATGTCTCGGGGGAATCAAGAGATCGTCCAAAGCGGGACTCGTCACTCGATGTCGCGAACTCACGAGTGTTGCGTTGTCTCCGCTGGTCGAGGTGAATGTACACATGTCGACGATAAGACTGGACGAACAAGTGAACTTAAGCTCCCATTTCTACAAATTCCTGACGTATCGGCTTAACCGCCAGACCAATAATATTAATTTAGTTCGATCAATTTCTGCTAAATGATAGCTGAATTAAGCAATTATTCAAGCAATTTTAGACATCATAGATCGGAGTCATTAAATAGTAATTTAAAAAATTTTATATATATATATAACATTCAGATTTTTTTCTCTTATTAATAAGCATTAAATATTTTAAGAAGATTGTGATGAAGAAAATGTATTTTTATTTTGCTTTTATTGGCGTACTTTTTTAAACTAAATAATATGTTTTTATTTATTTTTGTATTTAAATTAAAGTGAAAGTTTACTTCTGTAAATTACTATTCCAGAGAATGGTATATCATTTGAATTTAATATTTTAATTTTCCGCTTGAAACTTCTATGCAAGGACACAGTATTTACGTCATTAGAAATAGGCTTCAAATGGAATATGATTATAAATATAGTGTACATTTAGCGCAAAGCTTACGAATTGCAATATTAGTAATTAACGATACATTAGCGATCTGTGATTGCTTTATATAATTATGTATATGATAACGATTGAACCTATTAATGCAAATTAGAACGATAAAATTGCCTCTGACATGTCGCAAACGCAGTAATAAATATTAACGATTTCTTGCTTTTACTGTGTGAACTAAAATATAATTTGCAATCTATAATCGATGTGACGTATTTGAATAATTATTAAGGAGAATACGGGGTAGAATACGAATAGCAACATAAGTATATTGCATATTGTCATACATATTATTTTTAACACATTGAATGCCATGGAGGCAGTGACTGGAGTCACTCAACTTACTAAAAAAAATGCATGAAATGAGTAAATATATACAGGGTGTTAGATTTCAAACATAACAGACCGAATATTTCCGATCCGATTTTATAAACAAATGTTTTATATGAAAGTTGCTAGATTTTGAGAGGGACATCTTATGATGGACACAAGTTTTTTTTTTAGGTGGAGGTGTTCCTGAGATTTCAAGGTGACCTTTGTTTTTTAAATGGAATTATATAATTTTTTTATATTGCCTGCAGTTATTCTGCACATAAAAGTATTAAGGTGAAGTTATCGAAAAATCATAGTTTTCGAGATATTTTATATTTTATTTTGACATATTTTACTATGAAATATTAAATATCTCGTAAGTTATTCATTTTTTGATAACCGTATCTTAATACTTTTATGCAAAGAATAATGAGATGGATCAATTGTGGTATAAAGAAAACACATACTTGCTTTAAAAAAAATTATGCAATTGTGCAGTTACATTTTTGAAGAGCAACTTGTTCTGAAAATTATAAAATTTGAAATCAGACGAATATTTATTTTGAATCAAATGCACTACTAATTTTTTACTAAATTCAGTGACTGTAATATATTCGAGTTACTCTTCAAAATAATATTAATTATTTATAACCATTATGTTAAGTAGAAGTCCTTCCGTGGGGATAAGAAATGAAATAAATGTGCTACATGTAGTAATTATGTATAATTTGATTTTATATTGTGTGATATTTTGTTCAAATGTGAAATAATAAAAATTTTACTTTGGTGTATAAAAACAAGCAAACTTTTCCCAACACTCAACATATCAATTTTTGGACCAGTAAAACGAAAAATTCAACAGTTCCAATTTCTACATTTCTAAAAGAGAATTTTATTATTTTTATCCACAATTACTGTAGATACAAATTTTTCCTTCTGAAAACTGACATTCTTTTAACAATTCTGGATAGTCTCAAGAATTCTCGAAAAGTATTATAATTTAAATGGTTTCTAGTTTTTTTTTTAAATTATGACTTTTTGTGTAATGAAAATATGATGCAAATACCCCATATTCGCGGATTCTCTATTCTTTACATTTAATTATAAAAACTTTTTTGAAATTTATCGGAAACTCTAGAATTTTTTTTTAAAAATTAGAATTATATTAGGCCAAAAGCTCTGAATTAAGCCAAAAATCTGAAAATGGAATGCTGATTTTACAGAAGTCATACACACACATAACTTGGAATTAGAAAAAAGAATTTTTAAGAATGAATGCTTTATTATATGATTATCTTATTTAACATTTAATATCTTTTTACTAAAAGTTTAATACAATACGTATTTTAATTGCTATAATCACTTCAAATTCTAGGACAAATCTAATTTTACCCATTTTTATATCTGAATACTTTATTCAGTAGAAGTGTATTAAATTACAATATATGTCTGAATTTTTAAATTCTCATTCAAGTCTAGTTACCCTCATTTCGCACATGCTGTATTCTTCCTTTGCATACACACGCTGCATTCGCATTCGGATATTTCTTTCGGTTCAACTTTCAGTGCGCGTGATGCGATATATGTATTTGGAAAACCGGTGTGTCCCTATGGAATGAACTTACAGAGAATCCAAGCGAGCATTGTTGCCCCGACTGTCGAGGATCTCTATGCGTTGGCGGGCGAGACAGGGGGTTAAAGAGGGATGAAAGGCACTGAGGGCTCAGTTACCTGCGGGGTCGCTATACTCAGGTATTGCATTGTTGCATCGCCGACGGAACGAAGCACCATGGCTCCACAGTGCCTGTTAGGAAGATGGAAAAAAGCTGTATAAACGGCGACCTGAGATTAACTCACAAGGTGGCTAAAACTAAGATAAAGACCTCTCAATAGATTAGAAAAAACGAACCGAGACTTATTGACACAGTTAATCTATATGCCGGGACTCTAAAGGGACTCTAGGGTTGATGCTTTCTTTTTTCGGCGAAAAGGTGAAAATGCTTAGACTAACAATAAGATGAATACACAGCGAAGATCCAATTCTATAGTATATTATTTAGTTTAGATAAAATAGGATTCCTAAATTCTGCCATATCTATACTGATATCTTTAGGTATTGGTTTTGCAAATATTTATGTATATTGCAAAACCAATATGTATATAAATATTATAGAGACATACATAAAATTTCAAATAGTCAAATTGAAATTAAACAAAAGTAATGGAAAATAGGTTTGAAGTTAAAAGGGACTTAATCCGGAAAATATATCAAGATTTTTTATTTTATAAGTAAAATTAATATTTAACACCTATTTAATTTCTAAAATCAATATAATAAATTCTTAACGTTAATAAACTTTGATTATATTTATAAAAAGCCTACTTTTTATATAAGCATTCATGGATATTATTCTGTGGAGTTTTTGTTTCTTATTATTGCTCGTAATACGGCCACCCATGCAGAGTGTGCTGAAATGCTTCGTGTGCGAGATACGAGTTCGTCGCCATGGCGAAACAACCACCATGGCGAGAATATAATGTTACACTCTGGTAGTAGTTTGGTGTGGGAATACTGCCGAGTTGTGTGGAAGAGTGTAAGAAGAAGAGTACACTGGCTGCTCATATATAATACACGGTTAAGGAACACCGTGGCTGGTTTAAAGTACACGCAGTCTGGAGGAATACGATATCCCTCGATCTCGTGTCTTAAAAGTACCTTCGTTGTGAACATGTTGAAATCAAGGTGTAACTTAATCAGGCAGTAATAAATCTGTTTCGCACCAATCACAGCACACATGCTGCAGAAGATCTAAATAACAAATAAGAGACACGAAATTTTTTACATAATAGATAGATCGTTCCTTCATAATAGAAGAATCGTAATATGTATTTTTGTTATATTTAACAAAATTCTTCTACAGTTCTGATAGCAATAGATACATAGAGAAGAAAGAAATTACAGTACAATATTTGACTCTTGAAATTTTTATGAAAAATTAAAATTTCAAACTCTTTTTTAAAATATTAAAATTAAACATAATTATTGACATGATAAGCATTATTTTTTACTAAATTAAAATTAATAATGTATTTTCTACTAAAAAAAACTTCTACTAACGCATAGCTGCAAAATTATATGTTTTAGAATAATATACATTTCTCATGTATTTATATGATTACTTCATCACGTAAATACAATTTTTTCTTGTTTGACGAACGAAAACAGACTCGATATTATTGTAGGAACTTCTTAATGACGCATCGCGAGACTTTGCGTCATATATATAATGATTCAAATCCCCATTTTCTGTCCTTCGGAGCATCTTTTTCTAAACGTTGGTGTAGCTTGCGAAAACGCAGTCGCACGCAAAGTTTGGCTTGTACGCGGCAGGAGAGTACGTCTGTATAAAATAAAAAAGG
This sequence comes from Aphaenogaster floridana, assembly GCA_003063835.1. Lineage (NCBI taxonomy): Eukaryota > Metazoa > Arthropoda > Insecta > Hymenoptera > Formicidae > Aphaenogaster > Aphaenogaster floridana. The sequence goes on along the minus strand of NJRP01000101.1, from coordinate 164,573 downwards.
TTTAAAAGTTCTTTGCGAGCCATGTGGGTACATTGAACACACTTGGCAGCACCATGTAGGAGCACATGTCGCGCTTTTTATCAGGCATTTTGTTTTTCATCACGTTGAGAGACGCCCTTCGTTTCATCTTTGGTCGTTAAACCATTTAATATACCGTAAATGCGCATAAAATTGCTTTATATTTTATTACTATCATGTTACAATATGTTATTAAAAATTGACAATAACGATCAGCACGGTAATGAATTCTATAATAAAATTCTATAATAACATGCACTTTGCTTTAATAATTCTTTAAAACTATTAATATATGCATCTTTAAGACGTAATAAATAAAATATAAAATTTTCTGCAATTTTTTTCTTTATATAATTACATCTGTTATTTTTTATAATTTAATATTTTATTTATGTTTTTTTATTGCGTACAATAAGCGATCGTTTACTTTACAAAATAAGTCATCAGAGAAATGTTAGTATGTACTTTTTTGTATATACTATCTTGTAATTTTAATACTATAGGTTTCATATACATGTTTTCTATTTTTCAAGAGATCTAGAGATCTAATAAATGATTTTGATAAAATAACACACGATGAAACGGTACTGCGCGATTAACGGACGCGTATAATATATAGCGAAACCTGGATTACTCAGCGTAAATCAATCCAAGATTCCTGTACTGGTCCCGTTATGGGAAAAGAAAGATGCGCTGACAGTCTGTGTCTTCCCGCGCTCCTTGCCGTGCGTTTTTCTCTTTCCTCTTTCATTGTGATTCTCGACACTTAAAGATTTATATCTTTCTTTTTTTGTGATGTTTTGACGTATAAAAAAAGCAAAAAGATGCTTAAATTTTTAAATAATTAGCGTTTCCAAGGAAAATCTATTATGTTAATCTTGCACGATTTCAAAATCTATTATGTTAATTCTAACAATAAGTCTATCTACGATCTCAAAAGTCGATACTTCACCTATTTGCGAATCAAAATTGTGTCATTTGACGACTGTAAAACTAATAAGGTACTTAACAAGAATAACATAAATTAAAAATAATAATAACTTATTGCATTTAAAATAATTATTAAATATTTTCTATTTATGCGAGTATTGGGTTCTAAAACTATAACTTTATGATACATAATTTTAATTCTAAAAATAAAACTAAACAACTAACGTATAGTAGGAACTAATAAGTAGGAAAGTTCGTAAATACCGAATTAATTCATTTCATTGTACTATATCTTGAAAATTTACGCATTCATAAATGCTCTCGTATTTCTTTTACTAAGCATATCTTTCGTGTTACGGATATAAAAAATTAAATACCACATTTGTGTCGAATGAATTTTCCCCGCCAACCGGATGACGACTGTTGTCCATTGTACAATGCATGCACGTAAAATATAACAATGAGAACAATTACGGCATATCAGCTGATTACAGAAATAAAATGACTCGTACACCTGGCGGTGTGTAGAATAGGACTCAAATTCGAGTATTGTAGTCACATTGCCATCGTGATGCTGCAACAGAGCAAAGAGATGCCCTTGATTATTTGCCTAAATTTTTTTAGACTGACAGGAGTCACCAATGATGACTGCGAATCTGGTCGAGTGCACTCTGTGGTCAACTACGATAAAAAAAGATGAAAAAGAATAAGAGGTTAACGCTTAGATCGTTTCTCCACCCTCGACGCTGTTCCTCGACCTTACGTCCCTTCTTTTTGCCTTCTTTTTCCGCGCGACGACATAAAATTCCTCTGGCGAACAGAGACCGAGCAGTCTCTGTTCGCCAGATCCCTGGTCAATGCAATCTCCGCAGTATCAAGGATGCTTTGTACGCAGGACGAATAACGAGCGGCAGATGGGTCCCTGCGTCTCGGCCTTTTAGAAAAGACCCTCGCGGACCACTTTAAGTCGTAGTCGCGGCAGCGAATACCGACGATCAAGAAAGCGACTTGTTAGTTTACTCAGATGATCTTTTTCAGTTTGCATGCTGTGCATAATGCATTAGACAGTAGGAAATAAACCAAATGCATGGTAATCGTAATTATTTCATTATTGTATTAGCTTGAAGAAAATATATGAACATATAAAGATGTTAAATTTTTCTTCAAAATTTCCAGTGAAAACGTAATATATTTTAACAGTATTTATATTTCTCAATTTTATTTGCATAATTATTTATACATAAAAAATGCGTAATTGTTCAAATAATTTCTAGAATTATTATTTAACAAAATTTAATATAAAATTTATAAAGAAAATATTTGTAAAGAAAAAATCGATTCTACATTTGTTTTAAAAAATACCGTTAAAATATAATTAATTACAAATAATCTATCTCTCTTTTTTATCTTTTATAGAGAAATAAATTAAGTATGAAAAAATGTGTGTGTGTACTTATATGTATATATCAAGCTGGTATAGATTTGTGATAGATATTATCTTTATTTTAACAATGTATGGAAAAGGGAAAAAAGATAAGAAAAATTAAATAATTTCTTTTTAGCCTGAACACAATGAAATACGAAACAGTGGCACATGATGGAAGTACGATATAGCATGCAATAATAACTATTTTCATAGGTGCGACTCACGGCACATCTGACTGTAATTCATGGCGAAATACGCGAGTTGCTTCTTACTCTGTTCTGATCCTTTACGATTCGCGTCTTGTTTCAATGCTGCTCACATCGTGAAATAGGTATCCGATATTGACTTGCCTCTTACCGATAGAACTCAGAGAGTTCCGCGAAGTGATAAACCGTTTGTTCGTGTCGAGAAAGAAGGGTAGATTAAAAAAGCAGCACGTAGAAGATAACATATTCATGTATTCTGTTGGATCGTAACTGAAGCCCATCTCGTTGCTCATTTTGCCAGTAGTATTCACACGCTGTTGCGCATTTAAGAGTCGACTCATGAGGCACAAAGATAAAAAAA